>JAEQBH010006468.1:0-185162 GCA_016808115.1 Tetrastigma voinierianum
CCGGAAGTTATATCCTAAGCAAGGGTAAAAGTGGAACATCGATTAGGATATATATGACATAAGAAAAGAATAGATTGGATGCCAAAGTATAATATGAGAATAAGGATAAATTAATAATTGACGAGGATATGAATCAAAGTGTAGAGATGGGCATGAAACAGGAATATGAGTTAATTTACAATATTTAAATGCTTGAGGACTTAAGTGCGATTAAAAGGTTAATATGGAGTATGAATAGAGAATTTAAGTGAGAGCAAAAGTCATTTTTGTCTCCTTATTTTAGCTAAGGGCTCACGTTTTTGAGTGAGGAGAAGAGCGAGAAAAGGCAAATAAGAGAAAGAAAGGAAAGAGAAGAAGAGGAGAAGAAAGAAAGAGGAGAAGAAGAAAGAAGAAAAGAAGGAGGAACGAAAAAAGGTATGGGCTAGATGGGATTTTATAGTTTTGTGTATGGATTCATGGTTTAAATTTCAAGTAGTGAGTTGGGGTTTTCAAACGAACCACTAACAAATCTTAGTGTTTGGGTTGTGTATGGGTTATAACCCGTATTAGAATGGTGATAGGGAGAATTCGTAGGTTTTGAAAAGAAGATAAGTAGTGAAAGAGAGTTGAATAGAAAAGATGTCAAGATGAAAAATGAAATGGTTTTGAAGTGTATATGGACTATAGAGTTGGTGGATGGAAAATATGGAAAAAAATGCGAAAAATTGCATTCACGGGCATTTCGAGAGGCTTGATCTCGATGCACGGAAAATGCTGTTTTTATTTCGACAGGTTTTTCGTATTTTAGCCATAACTTGCTAATTTAACATCGGAATTTGGTGATTAAAGTTGCAAATTAAACTAGACTTCAGGAAGCTCAACATTCAGAAATAGGCATTGTCGAATTACGATTCTATGTGGCTTGAAAAATTCACTTCCAGGTGGAAGTAAGTATGTAAGCTCTTCTGGTTGATTTTTGAATATAAAATTAATGGGTTGTTTGGACGTAACGTGAGTTTCGATTAGCTCGATTTGGGTGATTCCAATTGGAAGAACCATAGCACTTTAACTTCAAAAAAGTATAAGAACCAGTGTCAAATATGGAGTCAAGACATTGTAAGAAATGGGTGTTTCAAGCAGTCCGTGTGTAAAATCGGTGAAATGACTAGTTGACATGAAAAATGTCATAACGAATTTGGGATGAGTCAACAGTGGGAGATGATTCCAATTTCCCAAAGTAAAGTAGATTCATAGAGGAAAAAAGGGATTTGAATCGAGGGCATTAAAGTTATTTTGTAAAAGAAAAGGGTAATTGGTCATTTCCTTGGTTGCGTATTTTTAAGTGTGGTTAAATGAGATTTAATTGAATGTGATGTGGTTGGGTGAAAATGAATGTGTATGGTGGATTAAATGGAAGTTATGGTTGTGGTAGTTGTGGTTTTTCTTGAAAAGGTGAAAAAGGACTATCGGACGGAAAGCAGAGTCGACAGTAAGCAGATTGAGGCGGTGGCGTGAGTGTAAAAATGATGTTTTACAAATTGGTTTAAAAGTGAATGATTTTGATGTTAAAATGAAAAGTTTAATGTAAATGTTTATATTGCCTAAATGAAAAGTTTTGATGTAAATGAAAAATTTAATATACATGTTACATCTTGCATCGATATATATTTATATTAAATTATATATGTATGCATATGTTAAGAGCTTTGATATGAAAGTTTAAAAAAAAAATGTAGCAAAGAATACGTATGTATATTTGCATATATGAGTTTTCATGATAAAGTAAAGGATTTAAATGGATTTATAAATGTATTTTGATAAATGTTTTGCGATGGTTACCTTTCCCAATATATTTGTTATGGCGATATCGGTAGGGGTACCTTAGCGTGTAGGATTTGGGGGTAAAGTTATAGGTTACTAAGCCGGGGAGGAATTGGGTGTCTAGAGTAATATCCTTATTGATAAGGTCTTGTATTTGGAATTTATGCAAATCATGAGTTTCTCACTTGTGTAGTGGTTATGGCCAGATATGTTGTCCCTGTAAATCGACACCAGCTGACCGGTGTGTTTATCCCACAGGTTTATCGAGAAAAGAAAGAAAGAAAAGAAAGAAAGTTTAAGGCATAAATGGATTTTTAATTGTATAAAAGAAAGTTTAAGGCATAAATGGATTTTTAATTGTATAAGTAAAGGAACAAAATATCGGTATTTACGGATATATCGGTACTTAGTTTTACGGAAATATCGGAAATATCGAAAATATCGAGTGGATATTTTTGGCCAAAAATATCATTAATAGAAATTAACAAAATACTTTGAAATTCATGGAAATACTTTGTTGAACTATAAAAAAGGCATAAATAAGCAAATATACACTTGTTGAAAAAGATATTCATTATAATTTATCGAAATTACATCCTGATAGCCATTTAAAACGAATGAAGGCGATGTGGCTCCGTTACATTTATTTGATGAAGGGATCCCATCTTGATGAAACGATATTCATACCGAGACATGGTGTTGCAATAATATTGATTGTAACTTGAGCGTGCCATGCATAAATATGTTGACTCCTTGTGACCTCTCAGGTGGATAGGAAGTGAGTTCCTTACGTACTCGTTTGAAATCCTTCTTGCATTTGATATGGAATTTGGAATGGCATTTGTGGATGTGAGGATAGTTGACCATTCCATATTCTTAACGATTGAACACGAAGGATGCTAAGAAGGTGACCATAACTCATTGTATAAGGAAATATGTTGGCCTCGTTCGATGATCCCATTGAGATTGTTCGATACTCATTGACTCAGCGCCTGACGAACTCAACAATTATGGTGCTAATCATGAACATGTATATATATAACAAATACAATGGCTCACGACACACAGATGGCTCCTCCCCAGACCCGTGGTCTTCATCTTGTGTAGCATAGGTGAAATCATCTTCACCGGTGAATGGGCTCGTGGATATTGACTTTGTTATTGGTCTGCGATATCCCGCCCATCATTTCCGGTATCCGCACCATCATTGGTCCTCTCTCGTGAGCCGTCATAGCGCGTAGTAGAAGTGCGAAATGAAGCGGTCTCTTCTTATGTTCAGCTACTTGAATCGAGGTCGAACAACGGGGGGTTGAAATGAGTCCCTTGTATCTTCATTAAAACTTTCACTATGAACTTCTTTAGATAAAACCCGCTCAGCATTAACTCTGCTTCGAACATGTGAAGCGATACGTGAATCGAGGATTTAAATGCCGTCATCTAAATGGAGAGGAATTCTAGCCGTTGAAATAGTTGATTCTCTTAACCTTATTTGAACTGTTGGAAATTTCTGAAGTAAATTGAGAAAATTATTATTTTCGGCGACTTTATCGGTCTGCGCCTCAGTATCACGGATCTTTAGTTTCGTATTTGTAATAGCAAAAACCAATTGTTGGAGCTTTAGGAATCTGCAATGGTTTCTTTGTTTTGTAGTATGAATTAAATGATGTGCTCAATTTCTTTCCTGGTAGAAGATGATGCGGTTTGGGAAAATTCTTTAGACCAAACTCCTTAATATTTGGAGCGTGATTTCCATTAAAAACCACCATTAATTTATGATAAAATTACTTATATGATATATAATAATAAAATAGTTATAAAATTTACTTATAATGAAATTAACACTCACAGGAACCATTTTTTGATCTTGGTATTATTCTTTGCCCGATCACGGAATCCTTTTCTTGCATCACTGCGAATAGTATAATTTGTGAATTCAAAATGTCAAAAAAATCCCAAATCTGTAAAATAATCGAAGAAGTGAATCAATTAATTAAATTAGAAACTCGTTAATTTATAGTTAGAAATTAGAAGACCTTCGACATTAGGATCTAATTTGAAAAACATCGTGAACGACTTGAAGTAGCTCGGGGTTGGAACCCGACTCGGTCACGTATTGAAATTTTAGTTTAGATGGTATAACATAATAGTGATTGAGAATTGGTATCACGATAATAATATAAACATAAAATTATTAAATGTGAATATCGGCGGGGATATTAATTAGTTACACGCTTTGCGTGAAGAGGGATGCTTAAAGAGTTATCCAAGCGATGCGCGATGATAAGTTTCACCCACTCTTTAGCTTTGAGTCGTTAAATTTGCCTTCATCAATAGAATCAACTCGTAGACAAATGGCATGGTTGGGATGACTTAAGGTAACAATCGCGAAATAACGTGTATAGTTGCCTCATGATGGACACTAACTCTCCGCCTTCTCCGATATTGATGATCAAACATGAGTCTTCGACCTCATACTTGACTACGATCGACTAAGCTTGTGAGATGACCCGATCGTACTATCAAAGACTTTGTCTTCAAATCAGCCCTCTTTTTTAGAAGGTATCGAGGGCCCGATATAGTTTGTTGCAAATCTTGTTGCTGGAGGCGCCTGATATCTCCACCACGTACATCGGCGTTTTCGCAGAAGCGACTGACCCGTGATTGTAAATAGAAGTTGGTTATCTTCCGACCATTCCCGTGTTGAAACCAGCATTATCCCTTTTACGATGTCTTGAAAAACGATGCATCCAATGCGGTGTCTTTGCCACGTAAGTCAATCTGAATTGTATTTTCTTAAATTAGCGACTTTCAGAAACTCTGAGAATCTTAGATCCATTATCTGTTCTGATTTGAACCACATTTTCTTCTCGACTTCCTTGATAGCGTCCTTAAATGAAGCCATAAATGTATTTGTTGTCTTTAATCTTATCAGATGCATCGACAATTTGAGGAAAATTGTCTTCATTGAATATCTGTAGGAAATTAATTATACTCGATTTAGTTGGTCAATGCCCTTTTATAATTGTACTATCAATGTGTCTCCCGTTTCTCCTTTCTTGAGTTGACGTAATCTTCATGTCTTTATACTCCATTTCAGTACTTGCTTTTGATTTCATAGGAGATGGTGGGTTGGTGTGATCCCCCATATAATAGTGAGGGAAAATGGTTGGTAATATATTTCTTATGGGGATGTAATGTAAAACATATTATGTAATTAAACCGAACACCGCTTTGATTTTAATGCGTGAAAATCATGTTCTGATGGTGTGAGTCATTTTTTGAGGTGGAACACTTTCTATATGAAGAACTTGCTAATTAATGATCCCGTTGTTTCCTTGATTGAACCACCTTTGAACATATTTTTTGGCTTTGTTTTCAAGCGAACTTGTATGTGATGGTGCAATTGGTGGTGATGGATCGGTATGCGAACAAGCTTTTGTGATCTTTGTATACGTCTTGATGGATCACGGTTGTGAAGACTTCGCTGTGTAATTATCTGAAAAATAAATGAAAACACATGATTTTATACATAATTAAGTGAAAAATGAATTAGGTATAAAGATTTACCTAAACCTCTTTTGCCTCTCTATAAATCATATGACGATCTCTGTTGCATTACTAGCTTTGGTACGTCTTGCTTCTCGATATTCATCTCGCTCATCGGGGTGCATGTTAGCCGGATACATATACATCCCCATCAGCCTCCTCCTCCTCCTCATCATCATCAATGAGATAGTGATGTTTTAGGTCAGTACGTACTTTCGTGGTCATTTCCGAATTTCTTCCATATCATTCTTTTTAAACTTTTGCTTCTATTTCTGTTAAAGTTCTTGTTTCTTTGTTTTTACTTCCGTTGGCACATTTGGACACTTCTTGAGTATTTGAATGAGGATCAGGTATGTGACGGATGAAACTTCAATGATGAATTACCACTTTTATGCTTAAACCATGATAATTACAAACGGTTCCATTTTATGTCCTCAGGTGTAATGCCTCATTCAGGATCTCGGCCTGTACCTCAGTAATTACATAATTTGTGTGATTTTATTGAAAATAAAATTCAAATCGATGTCATCTTTGTATATGATAGCTTGATAATAACATTATATATATGTAATTGACATAAAAAAGTAGACCTAAGTTTTATAACATGATATCTAGCTTAATAATATCACTAAAATATAAGAATACCTAAATTTCTAACATTAAATTTCTAAATTTCTAACTAAATAAATAATATAATTAATTAACTAAAAATTAGTATCAAATTATAAAACTATAATATAAAATATGAATTATAGTAATAAACTCTTAAACATTATAAGAGTAGCCATTCTATTATGGTAAATAACTAAGGTTGAAACCATATATCAAAACCTGTAAGTTCTAAATAAATAATATATTGGAAATTAATAAAAATTAATTATCAAATTATAAAACTATAATATAAAAATATATAGATTATAGTATTAAAATGCTTCAAACATTACCTAGTAACCATATTCTATTATAGTAATAACTAAGTTTATGAAAAGTATATATCAAATAACTAGTTCTAAACCAAATAATATAATTATTAACTAAAAATTAAAATTATAAAACTCTTAGCTATAATATAAAAATATACGTTATAGTATCAAATACTTCAAACATTACCCAGTAACCATTCTGTACATAGTAAGTAACTAAGTTTGGAAAATTTTCTATCAAAATAACTAAGTTCACAAATAAATGATATAAGTAATTAACTAAAAATTAAATTATAAATTATAAAACTATAATATGAAAATATAGATATAAAGTATCAAAATATTTTAAACATTACCTATTGTATTATAACATTAAACATAGTTTGAAATTATATCAAATAACTAAGTTCTAAATAAATAATATAATTAGGTAACTAAATTAAATTATGAAATTTGCAAACTATAATATAAAATATGGATCTTTGATCATCATTCTTCAGAAACATTTTCAAATATTATTAATATGATAATATTAAGTTTGGAAAATTGCATCTTATGTGTGGCGCCCCCGATCTGGGGTGTCTAGTTGTTTCTGTCGACACGAGGAAATCTCAGTGTTACTCCCCGTCATGAGGCACGTGCATTAAAAATATTGAAACCAGACTCATCGATGCTACATAAAATGTATATTTTTATACAATGATTTATTTACAATTTATTGTTATTTATACAAAATGGGTCTCTTTATAATTTTTATAACCAGAAAATACTAGACTCAGTATCTTGTGGTTTTTCTTAACCCTCCCAAACCGGGATAAATTATCCACAGTGAGAAACCCTTTACAAATAATTCCAAATGAGTGAGCAAATGGGTAATTAGTATGGGTTCTCCCATTTAAGTCTGATCACAATGACACCTGAAACACATAACACATTCAATATATCATAGTATATATTAGTTTGATTGATTCCATAATCATGTTCATTTTTATAATGTAAACATAAACTTAACTCCATGAATTAGACACAGTCAGGATAGGTCTTGGAGCATTGAATTCTGTCGACATGTTGTTCACCATGGGCTTGACACACATCACCTGAATCACTGGTCAATTAGTTTCATCAATAGTCTGCAGAGGTTGTTCACTTTCGGTCCCGAATCTTTGGAGCGGAAATCGTCTAAACTCGACAAAATCATAATTTATAGACCATGGCGAAGAAGTAAAACAAGTGGGAGAAAAACACACTCTTTCGGGGTTTAGTAAACTCAAAAGTGGAACACGTGTAGTCGCTAGTGGAGACGACTTTAATAACTAATATAGTGGAAGCCAACCAGTCCGTCGTAGGAATTTTAGAGAGAAGGTGGGCCTCTCTGGCTCTGCTCATAACTCCTCATTTACTGGTTGATTTATACACTCTCTCTTCTCTCACGGCTGATTTGGGTCGAGGTTGGTCGAGACGAGTCGTCTCGATGCCACGTGTCCAGTTCACATTGGTTGAAGATTACGCGCTATCATAACATCGCTTACTTGAGATTCGCATTTCCCGATGATGATGCCATGTGTCACGTGTGAGCCTAAGCAGGTTGATGTTTGACTCTCCCATGGCTTGACGCGTGGGCGCCTCTTGGGCCGCTCCTGATGTGCCCGAGGTGTCTGAGAATAACTGCGTGCCTCGGCATTGAAATTTCGTCTCGAGAATTGACGAAGTCGGCGTGGTATTGGATTTCGCGAGGGCGATTCCAACGGTGAAGTCAGTTTAGTCATCGAGATCTGAAAAATTCGGATTTTCATGAAATTAATTTTATCGCTTAAGTTAGGAAATGCGGATTTTCGGGAATACCCGATATATCCGAATAAGCCAGTTTAAATAAAATAATATAATTAATTTAACTAAAAATTAAATTATATAATTATAAAACTATAATAAAAATAGATTATAGTATCAAATACTTGAGCATTACTGAAGTAGCCATTCTATTATAGTAAAAAATAACTAGTTTGAGAGAAAATTATATGTGTATCAAATAACTAAGTTCTAAATAAATAATATAATTAATTAACTAAAAATTAAATTATCAAATTATAAAACTATAATATATAAAAATATAGATTATAGTATCAAAATACTTCATTATTCTTTATAAGTAGCCATTCTATTATAGTAAATAACTAAGTTTGGAAGAAAATTATATAAATATTTAAGTTCTAAATAAATAATATAAAATTAATTAACTAAAAATTAGGTATCAGAGTATAAAACATAATATAAAAATATAGATTATAATATCAAATACTTCAAACATTACTAAGTATCCATTCTATTATAGTAAATAGCGAAGTTTGGAGAAAATTATATATCAAATAACTAAGTTCCTAAATAAATAATATAATTAATTAACTAAAGTACCATTAACAAATTATAAACTAAAATAAAACTATAATATAAAATTATGAATTTATGAAACTACTTCAACACAAAAAATAAAACTAAATCAAATATGCATAAAAATAAAACTTTAATGAACAAAGAAACATACCTTAATTCTAATGATCTTCAAAATAAACTAGATAAGAACAAATAAAAAATTGTTTGGTGAAATGGAGTTAGATGTGGATGGATGAGTTTGTAATGATATTTAATATATGATTTTAGAGTATTTATAGAAGTTTTTGGAGTCAAAACAAGCGGATTTGATTGTCCCAAGCTATTGTGATTTATTTCTAACCATTGGATTGATTTTAGTTCCAATCGTAGTTGGATAAATCAATATATCAATTAGAAATCGTTAGACCGTTAGATCGAGCTTGATTTAAAATCAACCGTTGGATCTACCAAAATGGCAGTTGGTTATTCAAAAGATGGACCGAAATACTGAATAGTTGGATGAAAACCGAGGGCAATCGAAGGCGGAGACGGCGGCAGCCAGATAAATCGTGATTTTCAAATTATCAGTGCAATCGGAGAAATCTATCGGGCCAGCGCTCCTCGTGCTCTGAGTATGAAAAATCGGCTAATTCGGAATTTTAAATTTTAAAATCCGGTGATTTGTGAAATTTTCAACGATTTCCATGGATTTTTCCACTCCGACCGATAAGCGAAAAATCGCTAGAAAAAATCAGTGAAATTTCGATTTTGGTATAAGTATGTATTGCTGAAAGAAAGTTTAAGATAAATGGATTTTAATTGTATATGTATTGCTGGTATATCTTTGAAAATGTTATCATAATGAAAATGTACCTCACGGGCTCCTTTAGCTCATTCTTTTCTGTATGTTTCAAAAAGCATAATTTTTTTAGGACCAGGACGAGGTGCGTGGGGCGAGGTACCCCTCTGTGCGATGGAGTCGAGGCCGGTGAGGAGCCGGCTTATTTGTGATTTCATTGTATATGTAATTTTGCATGTGTATATGTTGAATATTTTGTTATGTATATATGTATATGTATAAAGTTGAAAGACTTCGATGAGCTTTGATCTCAGGTGGATGAGTGCGTGGCGGTCGGCTTAAGTCAGGCTCGAGCCCGATCTTTGATAAAAAAAAAATGCATGGAATTGAAGAAGTTTGGAATGTTTGATGATTGAAAAATGAATAAATGTATATATGTATATATTGTGTTGATTGAGGTTGTGGACGAGGAGTCCGGCAAGGAAGTTGAAAAATTTGAAAATTAGAAGTGTTTTTAAATGTTTTTCGCGAGGTTTTGTAAATTTGGGAAAGTCGAAGCAGGAGAAACTGACCGATTTTAAAAAAAATCCGTGTTTGAAAGAAAAAATTTATTGCCGGCTTCGCATTTTCTAAAGATATGTCAAGGATTGTAAAGGGTTAGCTCCATGGATTTTATTTGGCTTGTTTTTGAGAAAAGTTTCTATATCCATTGAGTGGAGGTGCCTCGGATTACGTAGGGTCTCATCAGGTGGATAGCCGATGTGGGGGCACTCTCGCCTGGCCGGTACTAGCTCGGTTGGTGATGAAGATGCTCCATATAAGTGTGCCACTTTAGATTAGTGGGTTCGAGCTCGTAGAGGCGAAAAGAAAGGCGATTGGGACACACGTGCTGATTACCTATGAGTGGGACCACGAGAAGAGATGAAGGGTGGGACCCCTTTTGACTGTTTACACCGATAATGACATTTGTTGAATTCTTCCGTAACTTATATGAAAAAAGAACCTTGTGAGATAATTATAAGTCAATGTATTGCTTGATATATGTTTTAATGTGTGAGTGTAATTAAATAAGAATAATAATAGTACATTTTTTTATAGTATAAATCTAATTTACTTACTAATTAACTATTATAAATTGAAGTATTTTTTTATATTAATAAGTAACAGTATGTTTGTAGATAGTTTAATTTTAAGTACACCAATTAAACCTTTTTTTTTTTATCAAACGGTGTCTTGAGCGAGCCCGTGCATGCACAGAAGGCGCCTTTAAGACATACCACACCTAGACTAATCCTCATATGAGCTGAGAGGGACCACAAGGGTGGTAAAGCTCTACCACATAACATAGGTGCATTCTTAGGGCTCGAATTCGAAACAACTGGTTAAGCCAAGAAGGCAAACCTTTTTTATTCTATATCAATAACAAAGAAAGACTACTACACAAAGGGCATTTGTTAACATATGATTTAATGACTTATGTCAATATATATCATTGTGAGTGATTAATTCATGATCTTGACTTATATGGGTCTTTGAAAGCTACCTTGACACATGTTAAATTGAGGTAGTCACTCTTCTGGTATTTATTTAAAATATAAATAAGCTATTTTTTCATATATTCGATTTTCATTACAATGTTATAGTATTATGTTCTCCTGAAAGTCTCGAACTAGTCACTTCCCACATGCCGAGTCCCGACCATAACTCTTGAGCTAGGCTTTATTAATAAAATTAAGTTTATAAAATAAAATATTAATATAATTTTTTAATAATTTTAATTACTTAGATAAATTTAAAAAATAATAAAAAGTTACCCCGATGTTAATAAATTTTAGAAATTAAATGTAGCGCCCGAGCTTAGGGTCGGGTGGCTGACGTCGGCCGCAGATAGCCATTGGTGTCTGATACCCTTGAAATGAAGTGTCTCACCCTTCAGGCTTCAACATAATTAAAAATGAAAAAGCGTCGAGCCCCGTACATCGTATTCACGAAAATATAACCAAGTATATTACAATAGTTTGAGGTTAATTACACTCTTGCTCTGAGCATGCATCGATCATAATGTTTAATACATGTTTTAAAATATATAATCAAAGCCACATGTTGGCTTTCTTCTGTGACCTCTCAGTGAGCGTGTCTTCTGAATACTCCTGTACTTGAAAGGGGATCAGCGGCAGGTGAGCAATGCCCGGTAAGTGAATTTTTCCTACTTGGGTTACTCAGCTAAATGCTTTCGTGCGATGGCACACGAACATTCAGTGTAACGTCTGAGCCCCTACTGAATGCCTACATGTTGTGGATGAAATGTGATACACCCATTCCCCAGCGTCTCGAACCACTGGTGACTCCCTCACGCATGCCTAAAGCGAGTGTGAGAAAACCTTATTTTCAAAGCAAAGGTTTTGTTCATGAAAACATAATACAGGCCACGATAAAATTCTATTGGAATGACCCTCAGAGGTGAATTCTTGAGATAACTCTCAGAAAGCAGTCATAGTGCGTCCTCCGATATGAAGCGTTGAATGACTCTCGAGGCGATTCTTGAAGAATCTTCCCGTGAAATTCGTTGAGGCAACCATGTTTTCATGTCATGCACTCATTTATTGTTCTGGAATTCTTACTAGTGCATGAGTATGATATCTTGAATTTTCATAGTAATTATTGTTAATATATCACATCATATATTAGAAAATCATCACAAACCACATGTTATTCGTTCATGAAGCAATAACACGAGAATTAGCCACATGAAGTACAATAAACAATTCGGCGATCCGTCTTAGAATCACGAATAGCGGCTTGACACACGAGGTCACGCGACGATGGGCCGTGGTCTCGGGCATCATGAGCGACTTTAGGGATTTCACCGCACCGATCGATCTTTGGAATTGAATACCTGACCATTCGGGCCTCGAACATCCACATCCCGTTAAAATGGATCTTGAGGAATAGAAACAGAAGTGGGAGAAAAGCCACATGTAGAGACCACAGAAAATTCTAATTTTATGAAATGGGTAAATGGTAATTTTGGTCAAAATCGGAATTTTTCTAGATCTTGGATGGCAACGAGACTACCAGTTGGAATCGTCTACCGTGTCCCCATTGCTACGTCAATTTCGTCGGGTGAGAGCGGTCGAAATTTTATATTTTTCGAGGCACGGACGATGGTGCGGGACACGTGGCGTAACTCGAGTGGCTCAAGGAGAGACACATGTCGAGCGTAGGCTAGTCAAATATGAGAGCTCAGTGTGGGCCGCCAGAACACATGGCTTCGTACCATTAGAAGGAAATCGATGGGAAGAGATAAGGTGATAGGGTGATCTAAAGGTGTCAGTGAAATGGACACTTGGCATGAGAGGGACAGATCCTCTTGACGAGTTCTCAAGCTGGTTTGAGAGAGGAGAAAGAGGGGATAACAAGCAGAAAGAGGAGAGATTTTAGAGAGAGTGTCACCTTCTCCCAAGAATTCCCGATGATCGGGATATCGAATCTCGAGCGAGCGAGAGACGTTGGTCTCGCTGCCAGAGTACGCGTGGAGTGCCGTATTGTGGAGTTCGAGGGCTAGAGGTAGAATGTTCTCACACTTGGATATTCCTTGTTTAAGGCCATGAAAATGGCTTTGGTGTTATGAGGCGGAAATGGCCATGGATTTACGTTCGAAGTGGAATCGTTTAGCGATGAAGTGTCGCGGACGACCTGCGTGCTGTTATGGTGTGAAGTGGAGGTGATGGTTGGACTAAAAATTGTCCATGTGTTTCTTGTATGTTATTGCTTACTGATGAATGGCTTGCAATGTGTATGGGAAATGATATGTTGTCGTCTTTAGTGATGTGATAACATGAATGTTTGAATTATATGAAAATATAATTGTGTGTAGAGCCATTGGAATTGGATATATGAATTAGCATCATTTCATTCATGTGCAAGGGGACGTGCGTTGGAGTCGGGTGTGGGTGCACGGTATGGTTATTACTACTCTTGGTGAATGGGTTGAGTATGTCTTTGGGTATGTCGATAAAAGACTAATAGTTTCAAATTATGAAATGAGAAATAATTAATGTGTGTTGGAAACTTAGAACGGGTGTAGAGCCCAGTGGTAATATCCGAAAGGTCCTAAATGGGTGTAAAAGACCCGAATGGGTGTAAAAGACCCGAAGGGGTGTAAAAGACCCACAGTACTATCTGAAAAGGTTTTGCATGGGTGTGAGAGACCCACGGTACTATCTGAAAAGTTCTGTTGTCCAAGATAAAACACATGGTCATGTTTATCACTTAGACCTAGAGTTGAGTGATAGGAGTCAGGGTTGACTTGGGATGGGTTACCCGTTAACAGAATTACATTAGGTGTTGGTGGTAAATGAGCTCGGTATATGGGTGTCGTGGCATTAAATTTGACGATCGCCGCCTGGCATGGCGTGTGAGGAATGCGAGTGACTCGAGGGCTCGGGCGTGGAAACATTTCATGCTGATATAGATCATTTATATACGAATTGTAAATTGTATGGAATGTGGATGTTTGTGTTATGCCATTATGCATTTTAGGTGGGGAGTAGCCACAGTGAGTCGACTGGGCATTGCTCGCCGTCGTGAGATCCCACTTTTAGGTATAGGGACTATTAGAAAGCGACGCTCATGGCCGGGATTATGAAGCGGGGCGGGCTGCTGGCCATGGTCATGTTTTTGTATATATTAGACGGCCAGTTTTAATATATGTTTGTCGATAAGAGTGATGTAATAACTGGGATACATAGAAATGTATGGTTTTGTAGCGGTGAGTATGTATGACGAGGCCTATTTGGTCATTTACTCTCATGGATGGATCTCATGATATGAGACACCGCAGTTTGCAGTTGACGGTGATCCAGCGTGACCAGCGAGATCAGGTGTTTTGCCTGCCTCACGGAGTTTGTCGAAACTCCATATCTGGAAGTACCAGTGTGGGCTCTGGTGGGATCAACTTTGCGCTTTGTTTTGTGGGATTCGACCAGGCCAGATGCGTCGGAAAATCTAGAGAGGTAGAGCTTCTCTCTGCAAAGCTCTTTCTTTCTCCCTCTTTCTCTCCTTCTCTCTCTCTTTCCCTCCCCGAACCGATTGGGAGGATGAGAGTCGAGTGGGGATGTCCTGCCATGCATTATCTGGTCTCATTGGTTATTTGGATTGTACCCTATCCACTTATCCATCTACCATGGATTTTTTCTATCCATATCATACCATGGATTTCCAGTACTCACAGGTGCCATTTGTCTGTGTATTTAGCCTTGGCTTTCATTGTTTGACTCACCTCACACTTGACACGTGGCGCCTCATGGGCCACTGAACACAATCCAAGTGTCCCATACTACCTTTGGTGCCTCGAAAAGCTTGAAATTATTTGTCTTGGAATTGTGACAGTGGCGTGAGTAACTATATTTGCGAGATGATTCAATGATGAGTGGTTTCTCATCATTCGAGACTCTAGAAAAAATTCAGGATTTTGATCGAAATTACCATTTTCTTTTTGGAAGAATTAAATTTCTAGGGTTTTACATTAAATCTTAAGAATAATTAAAAAAATTTAAAAATGCGATAAAATGTTTTTATAGTACCAAAATTTTAAATAAATAAACTAAACATGTTAAAAGACTTTAAGATATATTTTTAAAAATATTTATCTTGATGATGCCTACCTTAAAAAACGAATTATATATATATATATATATATATATATATATATATATATATATACTCTATATATATATATACTGCACACACACACCTTGATAATTGCACGACTTATGTAGAAAAAAGTTAAACAACAGAAAGTAATTCAATTCACTCCTTGTTTCTTTTGTGTCTAGAAACGATTTTCAAAATATACGCACCTGAAAATACAAAAATACACAAATCTAAGACACAATCAATTTCAATTGTGCCCACATTTTCATTTCCTAATTACTCTTGACCCTTTGCCCATGTTTCTTAACCACTCTCACTTGAAACTCATTTATGCTTTCGTTTCCTAGGTTTCTGAAAACCGACCGATTATGAAATCGCCTGCCGGTGTCGCTGCGATGAAGCGTTGATGGTTCATCAATCATCCTCATGCCTCCATTAGCCTCTGGGTTTGTCGCTGGTAAAAGTAGAGGTAGGGTGTGGAAACTTTCTGATCGAAGAGAAGGTTCGACCGCCAAGGTCCAACGGCGTCATGAGTTTGTTGTTAGAGTTCTTTTTGTGGGGTTGTGATTTACTTTGTGTCAAATGAGGGTATGTGTTTTGCTTTGTTGTTGGGATCTTGACTTCTACGTATGTTTATCTCTTTGCTCAGTTTCTTGTTTGGGAAAATGGGAAAAAGTCGAAGACTTAAATTTTTGCGTTTTTAAAATTTTATGGAAAAATGTAGTGAGCTTATACAACAAGCACTATTGGCGTACCTTGAGTGGATGTGTTTGTTCTCTCAGGTTCGAAATAGTGAATACTTAAAGATTTAGACTATTTGCATTTTCTTTCCCACATTTTCTCAACAAACAAACAGAGTTTTGGGGTTTTGATTTTGTTCTTGTACTAGATGGATGTACAATCTCCCTTAGCATATTTTGAGAAAATATTGGGTTTTTGTTGGGTGTGAGATCATTACTATCTTGTAATCTATGTTTATTGGGAATTCTGGATTTTGCAGTCTCTGCCCTTAATAGTTTAAAGGAAGGCATATATGAAGACCATTTAGCGGTTTTGTCACTTAGTACAGTTCATTTAGATCCACAATGATTGGTGGTCACGGCATTTTGGGGTGCTCCCAAATCTCCGAGATAATGTTATAAAAATGTAAACAAGTTGACTATCTATTATTAGGCATTGATTATTGAAGTGTCTTATCGATGATCAGAGATTTCATCGTGTCGAGTTGTCATTGGCTTTGGCGTGTACCATAAATGTTTTGGTTGAGTTAGCTTGATGGGTTGTGTGGTGAGGCAAAGATGGCTATAGGGCATCTTTTTGCTTAAATCTTAGGAGATTGGGTCATAAGGATTAGACTATCGTTTTAATTCATGGAAGAATTGACTTATATCGAAATTTGGTATGGAGGGTTATTCTTAATGGGGTTTGTTATACCGGAAGGTTGTAAGCGTAGCCTTTATGGGATTGTGTTTATTGATAGAAGTAAAGGGATGGTATCTTATTTAGAGGGAGAGGAATTTTGTAGTCATAAGACATGGGTAAGGATTTAAGGGAGCGAAAAGGGTATGTGGAAAGTCTGAGGTGAATTTTATGTTTTCTTTGCTTAGACGTTAACTAATATTTATGTCTATATTCTTATCTGTCATTTATATTTGAGAATCTTGTGGGGAGTTCTAATGTGGGCTCTTAGAACGTATTGGAAATTCTAAGCCCAAGGAACCTATATTGGTTGATTAAGTTAGCTTCTCTTATACTACTTTATCATTATGGTCTTGTCACATTTACTACATTGATGAAAAATATCTATTGTTTGGCTCTAAATCGTTCTTATAAGTACTTTTAAATTTATATTAAAATGAATATATATATATATATAACAATATATATATATATATATATATATATATATATATATATAATTCTTCTGAATGTCGAAAAGAAGATGATACAGTTTGTATGGTTATAAAAATATAAGGCATTGAAAAAGAGTTCATTATACATTTTAAATACTTTCATAATTTCTATCATAAGATTAAATAAACAAACTTAGACATACCTTCTGAAAGCGAGTTCAATTTGCTCACACATTCATGAATGTGGCTTTGCATCTAAATTTGAGTTTTGTTTTACTCAGGTCTTTCTTTGAGATGTGAAAATTTTGTGTACATGGATGGTGGAGGAGCAACAAGTGATATCATTTAGGCTTTTTCTGGTTCACGTGTAGAGGAATTTTTGCTTGCTTTGCTCAACTTCTATTACATTAGGTAAAATCAATTTTCTCTAATGAGTCTATTGACCGTGGTGAAATGAAAAAATATTTGCGAGAAAGCGATTGATAAATATTTGCAATTAGGGAAATGAATCTTGAAAAAATGAAATTTTCTTTTGGTCGGAAATCACGAAACCGTTTGCGTTAAGGAAAAAAAAAGTGATCTTTGCCAAAAAAAAAAAAAATGCTATATACCTTTTTAATTGTTCTTTGTATTGAGAAATGAGTTTATTTATTTTTCAAAGTACAAACTCAAGTGACTAGTTAGAAGTTTTATTTGGGATATAAAGTATAAAAATACTATATACATAGATTGTGGAGGATATACCATGTCCCCTCATTTGTAGTCATTTATAGGTTCAATTATAGAGAAGGAATTTTTGTTGTCACGACACATATTTTGTGTAGCGAAGTTAACACCTGATATAACATAATTGATTGTATTATCTGTTCTTATGTAGTTAACTTTATTAACATGTGATAAGATATTTATGTTTATGATATTAAAGTTCGATATGTGTATTCTCTTATGAAAAATCCCTTTAATTTTTATATACTTTATTTGTTTTGTTGTTGTTTTCTTATCTTACTAGGTATTGAAGTAACTTAGCAAGAGGAAGACAATAATGAAGAAATAAAGAGACTAATTCCTTTTTAGTTGGTTTTTCCTATCACACCCCCAAAAACTGTAGTGGTGTTTAATTCGTCATACGATCCGAGTCAGATTATATACATATCTAGCGTACATTTACATTTACATAATCAAAAGCGTGAGAAACTCTGGGTGATGGACCCTGCTTAGTTTATTTTGTGGCGGTATACGAGGAAGAATCGAGGATGTCTCCTACGTACTGCACGGATAAAAACCCGTACTAAACAACGGCAATGGAAACATATGACTTATACGTATACACATGCATTAATACTCATTTATAGTAAGCATATATGATAATAGATATATAGTATGATTATGAATTTTTTCATGATTCATATATGACTTATCTGGCGTACTGTACTTATAACAGACTTATACTTGTTCGAATCTCTGTGGGAGTTATGGGAGCTTATACTTGTGCGCGGGAGATTTTGTGGGTACTTTCTGGAGCTTGCTCTTGTACGGAGGTACCCGTGGGTACTGAGAGGAAATTATACTTGTGGAGGTGCCCATACGGTACTTGTACGGAGGTATCAGTGGATCACTTCTGGGAGGTATCGTAGATGTATCAGGCTTATATTTGTACGGAGGTACTTGGGTGCCAGGAGCGAACGATGTACATTACTTTACTCTTGTTGTTGTCGGGCTCTTATCATATATTGTTTGTACTTAGACCGGTAATAGGGAATGAGTTAGGCAGCCTTTTGATAAGTGTACCGAAAGGTATGGTGCAGGTCTTGAGGTGTTGTAACATAAAGCGAGTGCGAGCTTAGCGGCGAGAGAGTGTCGTCGCCTTGTCGAGTGCGAAGGAAGTACTAGAAATGTCGCCAGAAGCACGGTCGGAGAGTGTCGTTGCCTTGGTGGGAATGTAGAAATTATTAAATATGCTAAAGCGAGGGTTAGAGGGTGTCGTCGCACTATTCGGAGAGTCTGAAGTCTTATGTGCATGCCAGTAACGGAGGTGTCGTGTCATTCAATATCAGATCTTAGGCGGATCCTATGATTATGTGTTCAGAGACTTACTATCTTATCCTTAGGGGCGTTTTTTACCAACATCAAACTTGCCGAGGCGGCGAGGTATGGTCTAATGTTTCCTGTACCATACAAACATGAATGGACCCTTTCATATACTTATAGGGTCCTCATTAGTCCAATAGACAAGTCCTCGGAATAACGGAATAGCAAAACATGATAAAAACACATGTTTATGAATAATGCTATGCCACGACGTAGCACTGCTACGCTACAGCGTAGGCCTTTGTCGTGGCGTAGCTTTGCTACGCCTCGGTGTACCTAAGGCTTGTCCAAGCCTCCCTCTTGGCCGTGTCGCGGCGTGGACATGCCACACCTTAGTGTGGACTTACGCTGCTGCGTGGGATCCTACCTTGTGACGTAGGACCGATGCAGTTTTACGATTTAGGTCACTCGGAAATCAGAGGCAAAACCATAAAAAATAATCCCGAAAGCATCGTGAAAACAACTGGGCATATTTTAACTTGACGAAGCCAGAACATAGAGATTAATTGGTTTCAAACCAACGCAAATACTTGTAAGTTAGGTTAACTTCCTAACACCAAACCGTTATCCGTACATCATAAACGAATCCCGTACTAAAGGGAGGATTCCATACTTATCTTATCTGTTGGGGTTTCTGGCCCGACTTTCAGAAATCTAGGGTTGGGATGAGTTCACAACTAAACCTAGAAAATGGAGCAGCCAATATCCATACAAATCATACTAATCCATAGTAATACATACCAAACCATAGCAATCCATACCTTTTTTTCTCTTCTTCTTCTTCTTCTTCTTCTTCTCCACATTTTTTTTTTCTCCCAATGGGTATGGGAAAAATATCTCATCCTAGACCCACTTGGTCTTATCTCATTTGACCTTATTTTCCTTTTATTACACTTTGGTCCCTCATCTCTCCACTATCTACAAATCAAGTTATTCATATTTCACGCTTTATAATCTTCTTATCATATGACCTTTGAATTAGAATTGATAAACTACTAATTTTCCATTAACTCTTAATATTAATTACGGATTTCTTAGTTTTCATGTTTTGAATTTAAATTCTGAAAAATTTAAATTATACCTGAAAATACCACTAAATCTTGAGGAAACGACTAGGGTATATTTCGAGGGTCTTGACCTACTTTTGTCGATTCCCTTCTTAGATCTCTTTAGGTGTATGAGTTTTGAGTAGCAATAACTGCATCAACCTTTGTATACCAAAAGTGGTCTCTTTTATTAGTAACTAATTTGTCTCTATTTGAAATGTTGCCTTGTCTAAGTATGGATTTGTGATCTCCAGTTTGAGCTTGGCTCTGTATCGACTAGGTCATTTCGGTTACATTATAATCATACCATGCTCTGCATTACTGATCATGAGTGAGAATAAGCCCGGATGTACGAAGAAGATTGATAGATGGATTTCTTAGTGAGAGTTTGTTTAAGGGTTGATAAATTTTTGGTGCCTTTATAACATTCGAGTGAGTAGACGGGGGAAAAATAAAGTGTCCTTGTTGGAGATCCAAGTGTCAGAATCGTCAGTTTCTTGATATGGAGACAGTGAAATACCATATGCTGAGATATGGTTTCAAACCATAATATTTTGTGTGGAATAGGCATAAGGAAACAGATGAAATGATACATGGGCATCATTACATGGATTATTTGGTCATCCCCAATCGATGAATGATTATCATCGTGGTTATAGATGTTCTTGGTAATTCCTTTAATCGAAATTATGAATATGAGGAGAATCGAAATCGAGCGACTGACGATTTTTATGATGTATGCTTGATCTTTGGCAATGTCCCAGTTGTAATTGTTAGCTAGAGATGTTGAATATCAGGTTGAGCACCACGTACGAGCGTGCATTTGATCGCGTTGCTAAACTAATGAAAGGGTTGTGCACAAAAAGAATCTTATCGTGAAGCTTTTATGAAATGGCGTATGGTTTGTGAGACTTGGGTTTACCGGTGAAGATACATTGTTGTCTGATGGATGCATGAGTTTATTAGGAAGATTTGAGCAGACTGCATGTAGATTACGTGACCATCTATGTTTCAGAAAAGCAGCGACACTAATGGAAAATGAAAGAAAATCGACGTGCCACTTGAGAAAAATGTATTACTTTCTTTAAAGTATCGACTTCGCTGGTATATTCGCCCAAAAGCGCTGTAATGAAATGGTGGCATATCATGTCGGTTGAGGATGATGTATCTGGTATCCTCTCGATTATTGCTTGAAGCACTTGATGATGTTCGCCACGATTTGCAGCGAAGTGAAATGTAAATCTCGTCTTGCTTTGATTTTGCACGGTCAGTTCAAACCTTTTAGCCCGTTGAGCAACCATTACTTCGTGTTTAACTGTGTGTGACGTGTATAATCCACCTCTATGGTTATATGTATGAAGGATACATCCATGTTCTTAATTATTCTATGTTTGAGACACAGATCCCAAGTTATTGTGCTGCGATAACATCGTGAATTGAATCTATTATAGGATTATGGGGTTGAAGCATTTGACATTTCTGAAATCAAAATTTTCGATTCTGACGACATTGATGTGGACTTCGTAGCGCCTTTCCTACGTATTCAATGTTGTCTAGATGAAATTGACATACGGAATGAGTTAGCTTGTCCCCTTATTAATGCAGGACTCAGATTCCTCTATTGGAACAATAGGGTAACGATTAACATTTTGACAATCGTAAAGTTCTTGGAACTTAATTATCCATTAGACGTAATAAGAGTGCATTTTGAAAAATAAAGTGTGACGATTTTACCTCGATTAGATCAGTTGAAGATACTAAGCATAATATGTATCATCGGGTTTGAAGAAGATGGCCAGAAGTCGATTAACATGACATTAACGGAGGGATTAGTGATCATGTGGTTAGAGAAAACACGGCATATTCAGTTTGCCATATTGGGCTAATCTGATTTGACCTGACCTTGATGTCATGGCATTGAGAAGAATGTGTTCGATGACTTGTTTATCTGATTTAATATAAATGGTAAATAGACACTCTTAAGTCGACGAGAACTTCAGTACGTGTTGGAGGCTAGGAACTTGGTGGGTTAAGCCTGACAGGCGAGACAGCAAAGAACGCTACACCGTAGGCAAATAGAATTTAAGAAAGGTTGTTTGATTGGTTAACAACATTGAAATTTCCTGATGGTTACATGTCTAATATGGGTAGATGTGTGGATAAACAGAGATTGAGGTTATTTGGAATGAAAAGTCACGATTGTCATGTCTTCATGTAAGGGTTGATGCCTATAGCATTTCGGGAGCTAACCCTGCAATGGCAGAAGATATCATATTCGAAGACTTAGCTTGTTTTTAAAAAGTGCAACTATAAAACCAGGAAAAATTCATTTTTGAAAAGATATGGTAATTTTGGTTGGCTTGGAAATTTTAGATCTTGGATGACGAAACGGACTACACTTGGTTAGTGCGTCTCCACTTAATCTGATACCTGTCGAATATCTTGATTCAGAATGGTTGGAATTTCACATTTTCAAGGCATCAGTATGCGGTGACACGTGACATGTGGTGCACTTGTGAATAAAGCTCATTGAGCCAGGAGTGTCGAGTGGAAAATAATGGGAAGATAAAGCAAGAAAAATTAAAACTGACAAAAATAAGGAAAAGAAAAAATAAAAAAATAAAAGAAAAGAAAAGGAAATTGGAAAAGTAAAAAAGGGGGGAGAAGGCCATTTTTGGAAGGAAAAAGGGTAGAGAGTGAGAACGAGAAGAGAGAGAGAGAGAGGGAAAAAGATTTTTTTGTTTTGCTCTACAGATCTACGGAATCGGATTTGTAGGTTTCGGTCGGACCCAGTAGAGGGAGTCGGTCAGTGCATCGAGAGTGCGCGTGGGTGCAAAAATCTTGGAGTTCGTCCAAACTCACGGGTGGAAATTTTCTACTTAAGTTATTTCTGCTAAAGGCCGTTTAATGGCTTGGGCTTTTCTTAGAAAGCAGTAGAATTTTAGTCCCAAATTTTTGGGAGCGAGTGTCGGAAATTTTTATGAATTTTGGGATTGTTTCGACGATGCGGGGTGAATTTTTGGGGCCCGTTTTTGGACGGTCCGTGTTGAATTTTGAGCTGTTTTTTAGACTGATCCGAGGAACAAGATTTTGGGACTTCAGATATTGGAAAAATTTTGGGGCTGGTTAGTAGTCGGGCCCAGGGACTAAGGTTTGGTTTAATCTTAGGGCCCGATGTCTTTGGGTTTTGTTGAGTTTTTCGGTATCACTAATTGTGGATGAATGGAACTAAAAATGGTCATGGTAGAAAGGACCGAGAAGGTGCCATTTGTTTATGTGGGTGGGGTATTGTCATTTGTATGTTATTGTTGGAAAATAAATAACATGTTGTTATTATTAATAAAAATCGTGTTTATATATACTTAGCAGCGTATTAACAATGGAAATTTTGATAAATGGAAATTATATATAGGAAATATAATTATTTGAAATTTATTAATGTTGCATGTAGCTCTTTTTGTGCATGTAGCATGACATCGCATGAAATGGTATGATTGCATTTCATATGCATGGTCACATCGCGTCGAGTCGGGTGTGGGTGCATGGTACTGTTATTCACTATTCTTGGTGAATATGTGGTGATCTCGGAAATGGGACGGCGTTGTCGGAACTGCGAGTTGTGTAAATGATAATAATATGAAACCCGTGTGTTTGGGTAAAGCAAGATGGGGCATATTCCCCCAGAATGAAAGACCAATTTTATTCTTGGTGGGACATATGTATCCGGCGATGAAGAAGTTCAAAGTGTCGAAGGCGAAGCCTCTGATGAACCGCAGGAGGTCGCAGCGAATGCACACGAGGATTTGATAAATTCAAAATTTGAAGTGTCGATGGTTTAAGTCATTGGGTGAAACACTGATGACTAGTTTTTACTTGGTATTGCGGGTGTGAGGGTCGATCGAGACTTCGGGTTGTGGAGCATGAGGAGTCTCATCTCATGCACATGACAGGAACATTCCATATGGGATTGCATTATTTATATGGATACTGATTTGATGTTTATGTATGTCATTTCATGTGCGTGGGCGGGGAGTAGCCCTTGTAGGAATTGTTTCTGCGGGCGTTGATTATCAGATCATGGGACCACAAATTACGGGAGTGTACGGGCGGCCTTCCAGACAGGCCATGATTGAAGAAGACCGATGTGTGGCCTTGATATTACTTTTGTAAAAATATTTTGTATAAAATAATTGTAATTAAATTCTTTTAGGGTATTGTCACAAATAGTGAGTAATGTAGTATGGTAAGAGATGTGGACGAACTCTTACGGGCACGTATTAAAGTGTTTACTTTCATATTTTAGATTTAAATGTGAATGAATGGATCCCGGTAGAGGGATGTATTGAGGTGGTCTTGAGTAACTCGAGTCCACGGATAGGCTGTGATATAGTTGTATATTGCAGGGGATATGGATAGATGGACCACTGTGTGGTCATTACTACTTGTTGAGATTCTTTAGATGATTTATGATTATCGCGTGCTCTGAGGGTTGTATGTTGGGTAGAGCTCCCCGAACAAAGGAGGCTCTGCCCGATTTTTTTTGAAAATATGGATCCCGATAAATGGGACACGATGATGTGTATGGGTCACTCGAAATCCCTGAATTCCTCGAGTTGACGGGTTGTGTGAGGACCTGGATTTGGGGCGTCCACCTTAAGCTATGATAGTATTACAAATGAAGACAAGGCCAGACTTGAATCAGACATCCCAATTATTTTATGCAAGTTGGAAAGAATATTCCCTCTAAGTTTTTTTTATTATACTTGTAGAAAACAACCAAGAGAGAATTGGAAGAAAGAATTCCTTGTGTTTTTTCATTGGATTAACATGTGTATATATACAGGAGGGGATAAAGATACATGTTTCTCATCTTGTTCTGATTCACACATGATGAGATTCTGACTTAGTTACAACTTCAACCATCTACATTGGGATTCTGGCTTGATTACAGCTCATATGTTAAGTTTTACCTGCTTCAGTTCTGACTAC
This sequence comes from Tetrastigma voinierianum, assembly GCA_016808115.1. Classification (NCBI taxonomy): domain Eukaryota; kingdom Viridiplantae; phylum Streptophyta; class Magnoliopsida; order Vitales; family Vitaceae; genus Tetrastigma; species Tetrastigma voinierianum. Next base: position 25,067 of record JAEQBH010006468.1, read on the forward strand.
GCTTATCAATTCAGCATTCCCCCTCCCAGTTGGGCGTAGTGCTCGATCATACTTGACTTGTTACATAAATAACTAACCCGGTCTCCGGCAAAACCTTTGTGAAAATATCTACCCATTATTCTAAATCTTCACATACCCTGTAGAAATCAAACCGAGTTGTATTTTCTCCTGAGCAGTGTGGATTATTCTCAAATATGCTTAGTTTATTCATGAATCTGGGTTGACGATATAGTGAGCTGGTTATCACACAATTTCTTTGGGACCACCGTTCTTAATGGCCGACGTCATGAGTTGATGAAAACCCACGTGATTTCACACAGTATGCCATTGCTCTATATTCGACTACGCACTTGAGCAGGAAACAACCAGCGCTGTACTCTTCCATTGAAACTAGTTTCCATGGTAAAAAACCTGATAACAAATGTGGATCTCCGCTTTCGCTGACCACTACTTCCAGTGTCACGTGAGCAATTGACCTATTGTGCTATGATTCTATATAGATACACGGTCAGGAGCTCCTTTCGGGTGGCATAGAATATGTTCTCTGACTTGATTTAATCGACGGTCGGAGGTAATATGTTATTTGATATTAAATTAAGTGTGCGATATCGAGGCGATTCTTGTAAGGTAGTTCGACTTCCAGTCAGTCTTATGTCTCTGAGATCTGACTGACTACGCGCTTCTCTAATTAAGGTGTACGCCTAGAGACATAGGGGAATTACATAGCTTTGCTCCCAATTTTTTAGTCTCAGACAATAAATCAAGTACATATTTCCTTTAAAGATGAGAGAAAATTCCATGTTTACTAAGCATGGCAACACAATATCTAAGCATCCACAGGTCCGCTTTTATGAAAATAGTCGTGAAGAAAGGACTTAGGGATGAGATTTCTAATAGAGAGTCCTCAGTGATAATAACTATCATCCACATACACCACCAGCAAAATGATTCTGAATTGGAGTTAGGTTGAAAGACAGGAATGGTCAATATTACTATACCTTGATCGAATTTCTGACTGCTTGGCCATTCTTGAACTATGAAGGAACATTAACTGACCGTATAACAACTTCAACCGACAAACCTTCCCGATCTCCCCGGGCAACAAACCTTGGAGGTTGCTCATATGCTCCTCTCTTGAAGATCGCCGTGAAGAGAGGTTCTATCGAGATGATGAAGATCGATTTTAGTGGTAGTGGGAAATAAAAAGCGAGAACATATGTCATCTTAACTGCTTGGAGAAAAGGTATCAGAATAGTACACACCATAGGTCTGAGCGTACCCTTTGGCCACAAGCCGTGCTTTCAATCGGAATGGCGAACCATCAGTGCTTTGGGTTGCGAGACCAGGTGACATCGATGGCTTTCTTCCAGGTAGGTAAATGTATCGAGTTCAGAGTATCATTGCCATTAAGCATCCGTCTCCTCTATCCTTAGAACTATGTACAGCTAGGGTGAGACAAAGACGCTGCGAAAAGTGTTAGGCAGCGAGTAGTCGAAGAAACAACGAAGAACAAATTGAGAGAGCCCGACTAGTTATGGGTGAAAAATGGGGAAATTTGATGAACAGTGACGTTTACCTTTACGAAGAGGAAGCGATAGGAGATCATCATCGAGGAATTAGATCGATTTGAGCGGCCGGTGGAGGGACCGGTAGAGGGTTCGTGATCGAGTGTAGACTGGCGAGTGATAGAGGCTTCTTGGAGGCCGGGAATATGGGGCGGCTTTCTTGGGCCGAGAGACGGGAGGGGCCGCGGGGAGCGATAGTATACAGCGGTCTCACGCCTCCCACGCGAGCTAGTGGGTTCAGGTGAAGAGAAAGGGACATTCTCGAAAAACGACATCGCGAGAAGCAGTACCTACGAAGACTAGGGCGATGGCTGCAGATACCCACTTTTGAACTGGGAATAACTAAGAAGATACATTTAAAGATTTATGGTCGAGTTTAGATACACGAGAGCAGACATCTCGAGACTCCTTATGGTACATCTAAATATCTAAGGCTGATAGGAATAGGGTTTATTGGGAAAAGGATCTTGATACGGTGTCTGATTCAAAGGCCGATGAAGAAGCGTCAGATTGTCGAAACAAATTGTGAAGCAATGTGGCCGAAAAATGTTTGGCGTATCATGCGAAGCAACAGAGCTCACGGTAGTTTTTCGAGGTTATTACATTCTTTCTCTCGTGGCTTCGAATTATGGCTTGGGAGTGTCGTTGAAACTGATGAAGGATGCCCGTGTTGAAGCATGAAGGGCAGTGACGAAACTATATTTTTGCATTATCGCTACCGGTTACGAACATAACAGCGAAATTGAGTATGAATCACCGGCCGCAAGAGCGCGAAATGAAACTTGACTTAGAGGTTTTCATTAAATATAACCCAGTGGTTGGTGAATGATAATATAACCAGACAGTCTTCGAGAAACCAGTTGATATTGAAAAAAAATTCGATAAGGTCTCCTCCCAAAGTGCATTATCAGGTACCTGCAATATTTTTCAATGTACATTCACGATTCTCGATAAATTCCCGCGATTCATGTCAACTCACATTCATATTGTTGTGATTCTCGATATATAGAACTTTAAAAGCATAAAAGAAAACAACATCAATTTGATGATGAAGCATTTTCAATCATATCAACATTCAGTCCTCAAAAATATATATATATATATATATATATATATATATATATATATATATATATATATATTAAAAGAAATTTAAATGATCTCACAAAATTGCGTTATCAATATCCTACCTGATATTTTTCGATGTACATTCATGATTCTGATAAATTCCTGATTCATGTCGACTCACATTCGTATTGTTTGTGATTCTCGATATATACAGCGAAAAGCCTGTCTGAGCAACATCGGTTTGATATGATGACATTTTTGATCATATCAACATTCGATTATCTAAAAATATATATATATATATATATTTATATATATATATATATTAAAGATCGACGAGTCTCCACCAAAATTGCATTATCGAAAAATTTCCTGATATTTTCAATGTTCATTCACAAATTCTCAATAAATTCACCAATTCTGTCTACTCACATTCATATTGTTGTGATTCTCGATATAGAACACAAAACATGAAGAAATAACATGATTTGATGTGATCGAGCATTTTTGATCATATCTGACATTCAAATCTCTCCGAAACTTGATTAAAAGCGATTTTGCTTTTGGTAAAATTTAAATCAACAAAATACAAAAGTTTTAGAAGCCTAAACATTTATTTGCAGAATTCATCGATATAGATCTACGAACCTCTTGTGGCCTTGGCACCACCTATATCGAGTCATGATGTAGTCTCTCTTGAAAGATCGGCGTATTCGAGATGACATCTTATGAGAGACTTCGACAAAGCTACAATTATATAAATATACAAGTATTAATTGTATACATTACAATTAACTAGTGAATTAAATAGTATTAAATATTTCGCCTCCCATCATGCACCTCGTAGTTTCTCATTACCTATAGCTTCTTCTGTGAGAATGCGAACCGGTGTGATCGTATGTGGTTGTGATTCGAGCTAATCTGGAGAGTGGGATGTTTGAGTATCCTTGATAGATGGTGAAATTTAGGCGAACCCGGTCGATTGGCATTAGGAGATGTAGATGTGCTTGGGCGTAGTGTCGACATTCTGGGCCGATTGTCTATGCGGGGTGTAGTAGTGGATGAGGATGTAGAAGTAGCTGCGAAGATGAAGAATGACCGCCGGTGCCCTGATGATGCCGGCCCATGCTCATGGATACACTTCGACCACGACCTCGACCCTACGTCTTGGAAAAAAAAAATCAAAAATTAAGATAATTAACAACTAAACACTTGTGCGCTAACATGTTGAGTGACAAGCCTCTTTATCAACTATCGGTTTCTTAATATCATTTTAAAATCCAATTTATCCTCATTAAAAAAAAGAAAAAAATAATTAACAATGAACACTTGTACTATAACATTATTCAGTGACTACCCATTATTAACTATCGAGTTTCATTCATATCATTTAAATTATATTCATTTTAAGATGAATATGAACTTACATTTCTGATTCTTCTTCTTCTTCTTCCTTAACTATTCTTCTTCCATAATATCTTGGGTCACATTGGATCATTTAATGTCGTTTGTTGAAGTCTTCTTCATTGATTTCAACATTATGGATTTCAATTAACTCCTCTTGAAATGGAGGTTCTTTTATATATTATCTTTGAAAAAGTTCTTGGCGTCACAGCGACTCCTCTTGGTTTGATTTTGTCCTGACCAGCTGTCGACTTTGTCTTTTATGAACTTGGGTATGAGCAAAATATACTTGAGGCGCGGTGCGAGGAATGAGGTTCATCTGTCATATCGTCTTCTATGGTTTATCTGACAATGTTGTGTCTTTCGTGAACTCTTGTGCCCTGATAGGAGTGGATCAGGCAATCACCTGTGAGAAGCTGTAAACAGGTGACGGTGCAGATATTCCTTCCATACTTCTCTTAGCGACCATACCGATCATGCGCATTGTGGCTCAATTTTGGCCTTTAGTCTGAGCCCACTGTTATTGACATTTACTTGCACCATGTCAATGGCTGGCAGAAACTGTATCCCCCTTGCTTTACAAAAATGACCATTATATATTTTGCGAGTTTCAGATGGACCTTTTGCGAGATCTTGTATGAAGTTGTTATGGATACCGAGGTTTTGGATCTTACGCTACAAATGATAGATATAGGTATTTTACACATGTTAATAATATTAGTTCAGTGATGGTTGAGAAGAAACACAGGCGTAGCTTTTAAAAGAAGGCTTTGGTGATAGGGTCTGAAAATAAGCCTTGCATCACGCGTATTAATATGATTAAATTGATAGGGTGGAAAAGAAGGCACATATGTTTTGAACAGAGATAGCAAAGTCATCTCAAGTTTAGCATCGAATTTACGTATTTGTTATGTTTGGATTGAGATGTTGTAACATCCCAGTGTAAATCTATGAATTGAAGCGAATTTTAGATATGTGCGTTAAATAATGGATTTGTAAATGATATAATATATTGAAATGTTTTACTCATAAAATTAACGACATATGGTTCCAACTTCTTCACAGTTAAGCAAAATGTAGGAATGAGCTGCCTTATATTCTTGTTGAGTCATATGTCGTTTTAGAGCGACCCCAGTGATTACACCCGCGTATTTGAAAAATTGATAGGTTTAAAGGATCATGCGATGGAATAATCTCCACCACCTTCTATGTTTGAGAGCACGGTCTGCTTTTTGTTTGCATACATGATCCTGAAATAATATGGGCGAAACGTTGATGCTTCCTCCGACTAGATATGCATTGCATATCGAGCTTTCATATGTCTTGTATTCACGATATTGAGCTTTGATTTAGAAGATACCTATAAAATGCTATGTTAAGTAAGACACGTATACTAATTGAGGTTATTGGTATTTATGATTTACAAGTTGGGGTTTTAACTTTCTCAAATGGATACATCCATCGGAATTGCACGCAGCAGCCACATGATGCGTTACCTCATATGGCCAGTGAAGCTGGAAGATGTTCCATAGGGCCGAAAAACTTGGAGAGGTCTTTCCCAGCATAAAATAATTGGGATGTATCGGTTCTAGTGCAGCCGTGTCTTCATTAAATAGTCTTTGTTGTGATAAGACTTTTAAAAAAACAAGCTCGGTATAGCCTTCCACACGTGTGGTAGTAGTTCTGGAAATGCTATGAGCATGACCTACCGCGTGAAGACATGTGTCGTGACTTTCGTTCAAACGACATGATCTCTGTTGTACACATGCCCGTATTGAACCGTAACCATCGATTTGTTTTGTTGCTGATCAAACAATAACTTCTTGGCCACAGATAGGGTGTAGCAAATATTCAGGTGTTGCTCGTACAAACCAGTGATCGAGTTACAGTGCTGAAACAGATAGGGTATTTAGTTCTTACCCCAGACTTAGAGTGTGCTTTTGTTTTACCATGTATTAACATATATTCAATGGGTTGATGACACATTCTTCTCAATGTGACATCAGGTTATGTCGAATTAGATTAGAGCTCGATATATGAAATCATAGGAATATCTTTGCGTTTTCTCGACCGTGATTGACTAATCCCTGCATTAATGTCATAAGCATTGACTTGGATGCTTCTTAATCCAAAGATGATCGATTATGTAGTATTCGAATTTGATCCTAGCGGGTCATGATCGTCGCGATTTTGTTTTTCGAGAAATGCACTCTTATTACGTCCCCGTGGATGATCGAGTTCGAGAACTTCTATGATTGTCAGGCTCCATAGTACTTACCGCTCATTTGTTACAGGATTCACGAGTCCTCCGGCCTGATAAGGCGGAATGACCAAGCAGATCTGTGTTGACCATCGAACGACAGTAGGATCTGGAAAGTCGCTAATAGTCCCACATCGATCTTGCTCATGGCGAAAATTTTGATTTCGAAATGTGAATCGCTGACCCCGTAATCCGCGTGGGTCGACTACGTGTATCGGCGGTGTAAGTACCGTCTAACTTGTCTTTAGGATTTCGTGGTCTGGAATAAAACGAGTTAAGAACATGGATGCATCAACCGTACACTTAACCATGTGGAGGTGAGTTATACAGGTGACAACTAACGAGGCCCAACACGGAGTATTGTTGAATTGGCAGGTTGAAGCAAAATGCACATGCAATCATAAAGGCACATTTCTAATTATTCTGTCGGGAGTGTTATCGTTGAAGTACTTCCAACCGATAAAATCAGACGGATGTTACATGACATTATCTGACCACGTATTACCGCGTACCACCTCATTTCATTAGCGGTGGCTTTAGATGAATATAATCTAAGAAGTCGATCATGAGGAAAGTAATACATTTTCTTAAAAATTAAATGGGTTTCTTTCCCTTTTCCATTAGTGTGTTGTTTTCTTAAAGCGTGGATGGTCAGAACCTACCGCAGTCTTGTTGGTCACTTCCCCCGATAAATCGCCATCCGATGGAGACGACAATGTATCTTTCAATGCAGTAAGCTTTAAGCCGAACCCATGCGGCTTTGTTTCGCCACTTTCGTGATAAGATTCTCTTTAGGCCTGATCTCTTTCATTGGTTGCGATGCCGGAAATGCAGTTGGGCAGATGGTGACCGGCCTTGATATTCCAACATTCCTTATAAATAGCGTGAATGATTTCACACCGCGCCCTGATAGTTATTGGCGACGCTCGAGCATATCCTTAAAATTGTCGAGGCGGGTTGGATTAGGATTCTCCTGGCTATTCATAATTTTGATGAGAAAGAATGACCGGCCATCTATAACCATTGTATGATAATCATTCATTGGATTACAGAAGGGCCAGTGAAGTCCATAGAATGATGCTCATATATCACATTATTTGTTTCCCATGCTGTTCCACCACGATATAATGCTTTGAAACCGTGTCTCGCCGGATGTTATTTTATTGTCTCCCTATCAATGCGGTCGACACTTGGATCTCTGCTTGGACACTATTTTCCCAGTCCATCCTTGCTTTCTGTATGAGCACAAGCAAATTCAATTTCTCAAACCAAGAAACAAACTACGGATTAAGAAAGCCATCTATCAACCTTTGAGTACATCCGATTTCTATTCTCATTCATGATTGTGTCATGTGGGAACAAGGTACGGTGGAGGTGTAATCGATTCGATTGTGAGTTGATATAGAGCTAAGCTCCGAGCTGAGATCTGGAAATCCATACAAATTCCACAACAAAATTATTTTTAGATGAAGAATATTGAATAACAGTTATTGAATGCTCACCTAATAGTGCCCAAGATTACAATCATTTTACAACCTGCATGACCACAGAAGGGTCTTATACCTGACCGATTGATAAAAGGAAGATTGAATAATTCAATGATGGTGCGCTTTAGTCGGGTAACAAATAGTCTCTATAGCCATTATAGCAACACTCTTTCTTTGATATATTCACATGGGAATACAATTTAAATAAAAATAAATAATAAATAGAACGAGAAAGTGGAAAGCATGTTTACCTTTTTCTCTTTTGTTTCCATAGATTTGCTCTTCTTTTAGTGGATATGTGTTCCCACTTTAACACGTTGTTGTGATGAATTTGTATATGGATTGAGTTTGGGATTTGTTAGGGTTGGAGAAGATCGGATCTTGAACGAGAAGGCCCAGTGCCGCCCACGAAAGCGGCGATGTCGTGTCAGACAGAGAGAAAAAGAAAGAAGGATGAAATCGAAAGTTAATAGGAGAAAAAGAAAAATCACCTTCTGAGGAAGAAAAAGTTAATCGATGGCATGTTTGTCGTATTCAGGGGATTCTGATGACACAAAATTTTCTGAATTTTAGTGAATTTTAGTGAATGCTCTGCTCTCTCTCGATGTCTAGTTCTCCTCAACATTTATTTATCTCCCCTTATAGCTTAGAAGTGATCCTTCTTGTAAGTATTAGGAAACCTACACATTATATCATAGATGAAGTTTCAAATATTTAATAATTAAAAGCAGTTTTTGTTTAAAATATTAATAACTTTTAATTTAAGTTTAACTTTGCACCGTAAAAAATAAATGATTAAAAAATGGCTTGATAATGTAGCCTTATAGGAAATGGTATATCAATGCACAAAAGATTTTACAATTATATATTATACTTTTTTTATAGGTGATTCATATAAAAACTATACTTTTTAACTCATTGTAAGAGTATCATAAACTGGTAATTTTCCGTTCTTTAAGCAAGTATTGACATTCTGGCCTCATTTAGTAAACATACTATAGCCCATATAGTAACATAACAAAAACACAAGGCATGAAGTAAACCAAATATAGATAAACATTCCAAACCAAATATATAACACTCTTTATAGGTGGTAATTATTTATCATTATTTGTACTTCTTTTTATCCTTAATAAAAATCAAGACCCAATATCTAAAAGATAAAAGAAAAACAAACAAAAATATAATAATACAATGCAAAAGTGCAATAATAAGGGATTAGAGAACTAGATTTTGATTAAAAAAAAGATTTAGAAAATTGGATTTTGAATAATGAAACAAATCAAATAGACATGAAGTAAAGAAAATAAATAAAATGGGTAAGAATTCAATATGTTTCACGGGTATATATTTTTATTTTTTAAATAGGCAAAGCTTGAAATTTATTAAAAAAAAAACACGACATAGAGATGAGGAGAAAAAAAGAAGAGGAGAAAAAATGGAGAGGAGAGTGAAAAAAAGGTCACCTTCCCAAGAGATGAGTGAGACCGAAAATGCAAATAGCTATCTGAAACAAAACATGGTAACCCGCGAATCACATTCTAATAGCCACATCTTAAAATCACATTATAGCAACCATCTCGAAAAGAATTCACAATATCTCTTGAGAACTCAAAGGTCGACTGTGTTTGCTTGAAGCTTAGCCATGTCGAAATTTCCATGACCAAAACCCTGAGGGTATAATTTTAAATTTGTGTTCTTAATGTCGAAAATCACTATCAGTATGAAGCTGTTTCACCTTGGCTCGCTCTTTGCGATTCCATATGCAACTCACATGCCGAATCGTCAAATCCCAGATTTAGCCACAGTTTTCAAATCCAACACCGAAGATCCTATAAAAAATTCCAACACAAGACGGACCCGGACACATTAGAAAGCTCGTTTTGGTAGCGAAAAGCAAAGAAGATGAAGTAAAGCAAGGTCTCTTCTCTTCCAATGAATGATATTCCCTTCTTAATTTTCTCACCAACCAAACAAAAAAATTAATCAAAGCATTCAAAAATCGAAAAGTATAAAACCATAAGTCTGATGAATCAAAAATTAGGATTAGGGCTAAGGGTGACACAGGAGAAAACAAGTGTGGTCAGGCAGCATAGGGATCTCCCAGAGATGAACAATGTTCTTCAGCTAAAGTGGAACATCCTGATGTTGGTACTGAGCGACGGATCTAGAAAAGTTTCTTCCTTTTTCTCTACGAAATGGTTTCTTTTTCTCTTCTTGATCGCTTTCTTAATCTTGATGTGTGATAAAACTATAGTTTACTAAATGTGATAGCTAACCCAAATTAAGGGTAAACTTCGACTATTATGAAACCACACCTCCACCGCCTTATCTTTATTTTCTCTCAAAGTCAACTTTGTGAAAAATAAATTATGCATTTATCTCTTTTATAGTTTCATTTAACCATTGCTTAAAAAAAATAAAAAATAAAAACTTCATTTTACCATAATTAATTTATAGAATAAAATCTTAGTTTCCTAATCTAGTGATATAGTTAAGCAGAAAAGAGTAAAAGATAAAATTTGAAACATCATATAACATGCGTATTAAATTTATAATTAAGAATTTTTATTATTCTAATTAGAGTATTAAATTATAAATTTATAAAATTTTCAATTAAATTATTTTTATTAATTGGATAAATATAAAATCAATCCTAATAAACCACTTAATTTTATTCATTGTTTAATTTGTGAATTAAAAAATAATATATCAAAGAATTACTTATTTGTTATTGATATAGACTAAAAAATTTTAATTTGTTTGATTAAAAAAATTAAAAATGTGTACAAATAATTTTTTTTGAAAAGAAATGCATATAAATAATTAAAAATTATTAAATAAACTTTTATTTCTTTTTTTAACATAGTTGTTCACTTCAATTTATAAGATTTAGTAAGTAAATTAGATTTACCCTTCAATCATTATTATTTTATTTAGTACAATGACACATAAACATATTGTTTTTATATTGACTTATGAATTATCTGTCAAGGTTCTATCATATAAGTCATAGAAGAATTTAACAAATTTTATATGTCATTATTGAGGTAATTAAGCTATATATGTTATAATTATTCATTTAAATAGACAATAATGACATATATTACTTTAAGTTAAGATAATATATGTCAACAATTACCCTTTTTCTTGTAGTGAGAGATTAGGGTTAGAATTTGGGGAAGATCGAAGAAAAAGAGAACTGAGCCACAAGGAAAAGGTTTTTGTATCATTTCAAATAAGACACTTTCATTCTAAAAATTTATTAAAAAACATGTCATAGATTTTAAAATTTTCAAATTAAGTTTCATTCTAAATTTAATCATATTCAAACAACGACATAAATTTTAATTTTTGTAGTAGTGTCGTGTTTTCTCTTAGGTGTCGTATATTTGCGAAAGGATATGTTCCCGACATTTGTTTTTTTCATATTTTTTGAGGAAATTCAATTTAATCTGAAATTGGGAAACCATATAGAATGTTTTGAGATGGTAATTTTTTGATGAAATTTCAAGAGAATAATAAAAGAATAAGTTAAGCAAAGCACATTTGGAAGTTGGGGCTACCGGCATGTTTTGAATCTTCTCTTGGCCGGTGATGGAATGATGTCATTTGAGAATGGTAGTCTGAAGTGTTGAAGAAAAAGTGGCGGTAGGGCTTACCGTGGAGAAGAAAACGAGAAAGGGGAAAATGACATAAGGCAGGGTTTAAGGTATAATGAGAAGTTTAAACTTTGCTAAAAATTACAAACTTTTTAAAACTATAAAATTAAATAATAAATTACTAAAATGACAGGAAGCTTAGAAAATTCCCTAGAGTTAGGATGATGAAACGGCTTCATGATCGTTGGAGTCCATCTAGGTAATGACTTATTTCGAGAAAAGTTTATTTGGAATTCTAGGCATTGAGAATTCTTTATGAATTTTTTTGAAGTTTGGTATCCTGATTAACTTTTAAAAACATAAAATTAGGAATAATAAATAAATGAAATGAGTGGAGGGCGCAAGAAAATTCCTAGAATTGGATGGCCAAGCGAGCAGCGTCGTTGAATTAGTCTCATAATGGTAACTTAGAAAGGTTTAAATAAATTCTGAGCATTGAGAATTCTTTATGAATTTTTGAAGTTTGGTATGCAATTTAAATTTTTAAATTATAAAATTTAATAATAGAGTACTAAAAATGAATCAGGAAGTCTGAAAATTACTTTAAGTGGGATGACGAAGCGAGCTACGTCGTTGAGTCGGGTCTCGTGAAAGCAGTAGCTTTCGAGAAAAGTTTCTTTGAATTCACAGCCATTGAGAATTCTTTATGAATTTTGAAGTTGGTATCACAATTTAAACTTTTTAAAAATATAAAATTTTAATAATAATTACTAAAATGACTGGGAAGCCTAAAAATTCCCTTTAAATTCGGAGGGCCGGCGGCGTCGTTGAGTCGAGTCACAAATAACAGTAACTTCGAGAAAGAAGTTTATTGAATTCACAGGTATTAAGAATTCTTTATGAATTTTTACAGTTTTGACATCTACAATTTAAACTTTTTAAAAATATAAAATTAAATAATAAATTACTAAAATTTACTCGAGGAAACTGAAAATTCCACAAAGTGGGATGACGGCTGTATGTGGTGAGTGGGTGATCTTAGGGAGGAGGAATGATTATGTTGATGGAGTGACCCTTGTATTCATGTTGGCTGATGGAATGACGCTATGTGGTCGACGTCGGTGACCACGGAGCTATAATGGTCAGCGATCGATGATTATTCCGACTGTGTGGTCAGCGTTCGATGACCGAGCTATGTGGTCATGAGTATCGATCCTGATAGTCGGATGGTTTAGTTTTGTGATTTGTGCGGTGGTAGTAATGTGGTCACTAAATTGAGGCCGCTTTTTATCGTCTGGTTGTGGTTACTATTTTGCTATTTTTTGTAGTGTAAGAATTGCATTAATTTTTTGAATTTATTACCCGATATAGTCGGGTATGTAATTATGGTAAGGAGGTGTGATGATTCTCTTAAAGGTTGTAATTAAGTATATTAGTCTCATATTTTAACGTAAATATGAATGGATGGTCATAGTGAAGGGACGTATCGGTGGTGTGTGAGCTTTCGTTGTCCATGATAAAAATGCTGTCCGGTACGAAGACACCGAGTCTGAAATGACTAACGCCGAAACTTCCACGCGAGGTTGTGTTGGTCAGCGGGACCTGGGAAATTGGGGCGTTAGTGAGTTGTACTTACTTTCATTAGAAGAGGTTTTCTCTTCTTCATTTAATTGATCAGTTGCTTTCCCTTTCTTTAAAAGAGGACCCCCCAGATACACGATTTCTTTGTCCCTATTCCGTCATCGGTTGCTTTCCCTTTCTTTAGATGATGATGGTTCATCGATTCATGAATGATCATCATCGGCATTCATGGAGAACCCAGCAAACATATTTGTTGGAAATGGAACATAGTTAGTTGCACCCAAAGAAACGTTAACGGGCATGTCGCCAATTCTTATCATTCCTGATTTTCTTTCCAAATCCTTACATGTTATACGGGAAAGAAGCGACAACACATTTCAACCATGCTCTGTGTGATACAGTTTTGGAAAACAGAAAATTAAATCAAATAGTTCGCGGTAAAAATAGAAATTTTACAACTCAATTAGATTGGATCGATTGATGTTCGGCTCAAAGCTCGGACCATATATTAAATTCCATTTGTTGGAATCCAGGCCTTGGCTTTGAAGATCAACCAACAAAGCCCAAACAGGCATTCTTTTGAAATCGGGTTAGGCGCAATTAATGGATAAGTGTTCGGGTTGGTGATTGATTGTCAAGTAATATGTACTTAACGCTCAGTTCACAGTTAGAGATGATGAAGAATCAGGCGGCAATGATGAACAACAATTTAACTCATTAGTTAATGGATTATGGACATAATCTACGGAAATTGAAGGTACCGAAAATGCGATAATTCTGATGTGGGTGATCCTCCACATGACAAACTCATAATGACAAAGAGATATGAGAGAAATAGCTCAGAAACCCATGCATGTGTTCTTTGTCCAGAAGTGAAGTAGAGGATCTAAATCATGTCGGGTATTGCGCCAGGATTAGGATCCCTATGGCCTCAGTCAGTGGAGTCATGCACAAGGTTTATCTTTTAGGGACAGGTTTGCATGGGAATATGAGTGATTGGGCTTAGGACCAATTTCTTTATGTGTGCACATTGTGGATTTGGAAATGGCGAAATGGCTTATATTTTCAAAAATAAGATCTTGAAATCTTGAGTAAAGTGTTGGTGAAGAATTAAAGCTAACTCAGTGTTCTCAAACAGTCATCATGCGCTCTAAGTCACGGTTCTGAAACAAAACTAGACGGATTAAGTGCATTGGTAATTACCCAAACAATTCTCGGTAGACAAAGCATATTATTTTTTCCACATTTTTTGCTACCATTTGCAAACCAGGAATACCTACGGAAAAATTACCGACGGAAGTGTTTAAGTAAGGTAATTTTCCATTATATAGGCGCTGACTTTTAGGTACCATTGCAGAGAAGCGAATACCTACGGAAGTGCAGAGCGGAGGTGTTCGTAGGTAGAGCACTGCCCATTGCAACGAGTGCACATGAAAAATTACATTGGAAGTGTTAAAGTAAAATTATTTTCCGACCTGAATACATGGAACATTACCGGCGGAAGTGTTAGTAGGTAAATTACGATACTTTTTTGAAATATTTATCTTTAATACTTGATATTATTAAATATAGTGTAGTATAATAATATTTTAAATTTTATAAAATGAAATAATTTTAATGTTAAACCTAATATATCAAAAGAATTAAAATTAATTATTTTTATTCTAACCAATATATATATATATATATATATATATATATATATATATATATATATATATATATATATATATATATATATATATATATATATATATATATATATATATATATATATATATATATATATGCTTATTTTGCAATTAATATAACAAGTTGATGAATAGTACACCTAATATTTTCAATTTATCTAACACATTAGTCATTGTGCTTAGTGGATCCTCCATGTTTCCCGAGGATTGAGTGCGATTCAAAGCCCTTGAATGCATATTTTTCTTGATTTTGGTAAGCAAAAAAAATGCAGAATAGGACTTTAAAGTAGGTAAATTAGAAAAGCAGTTACCTACAGATTTTGTTGGTATTTACGTCCCCATTTGTAGATTTTCTCGACTTTACTACCACTTTTCCACAATTTCTGCGGAATTTCCGTGAGTAATTTTCTGATTGATTTCGTCGTGAATTTATTTACCTCTGTGCACAACAACCTACGAGAAATATAGTTATTACATTAAGCGAGTAAATTTAATTCACAAACGAATTGTTCATATTACCTACAAATTTTCCATATGACAATTATCAATTTGTTGTAGTGATGCGAGTGAAGGAACCTTGAGCTACAGAGTGGGTTGTTTGGATTCCTCCCTGACAAAGGTGGGTATTTCAATCTGGATAGATTTGCCTTAAAGGGAAAGAAAACCTTCTTCCGGAGGAAGCATTAAGGATATTAAGGGATGTGGAAATTGGATCGAAGGTTCTCTATCGGACTAGGTACGTGTTCGGCGTTAGAGAGCGGAGAAGTTGGGCACTAATACATAGTTCCCCAGATAGCATGGGACAAGGGCATCACGAGATACCTCATAGTAGAAACGAACTCTCTTCTAGTAATAAAGATCACATCACGAGCATTGAAAGTGTAGAGCTGTAACGTCGAGGAATCTTTGCAGCTCCTCAAACATAATTGAGTGATCAGAGAAAAGCATATGTGAGATAGAGACCAATGACAAATTTCTTGGAAAACCTTGCGACAAATCTCCACCATAGAGAGGCTTTATGTGGCGAGCCACCGGGGGAATCGCTAGTCTGTTATAGAAGGACAGGAGGGGTGTTCTTATGCTAGGAGAAGTTCTGCCGATGCTTGCAGATCCTCTCCGACTGGAAAATAAAAATAAGAATTAATAATCAACCTATATTCAATAAATAAAAAATTATTAATCATGTTGAGTATCAAGGAATATTTCATAGAATATCCTATGGTTTGACTCTTTCCTTTCTTGTATATTATTTTCTTTCCTTTTGTACTTCACATTGTTCCATTTAGCGTCTTTCTTTTGTATATAAATAGGTAGAACCTATACTGTATTATTCATTCATTCAATAAGAAAAGTAGAACCTTTTCTTCTATCATTTCACATGGTATTAGAGCAAGGAAAGATTAGGGTTAGGGTAGCTACGCTATCAACTCCTACAACCCATATAGTAGTCGAATCTCACTCCGATCACATCAACCTCATCGCAAATCATCCCGGAGGCTCTTGACGCTGTCGGATCTGCTCTTAGTTGTCAGTCAAATTTTTTGGCTACTTTCCGACAACCTCAAATTTGGCAAGTGATCACTCCACCCGGGATCTCGGGCACACTCTCCTAGGTGGAAGAATCTTGACCTGATCTATCAATCTCGCATGCGTAGCTGAGCCATGCTGTCTCGGTCGACGGGTGGCGTGTAGACAACTTTCCTACAACACGCGCTTGGCGGCGTGCGCCGTCGACACCTCTCCGAATCACGCCCTTCCTGCTGAGTGCTGGAAACTACCATTTTCCCGTTTTCTCTCGATAGCGGTTTCTGTTTATCAGCAGATCTTCTCCACTTTTGTGTTTTCAACACTGCGATATTCATGTCCTTAGGAGTTGTTTGTTCCTTCTTGAAGTACTGGTTTTGTTGATTTGGTCGATTTTTTGCTGATTTCTCATCTCTGTGGTTGCCAAAGGGAGCTCTTCCACACCTCCGGGAGTTATTCTTATGCCCAACGAGTATACGGAGTACCTCCACCTCACCTAGGCAATCAAATCTGCATCCATTACATCAGTTTCCTAAACCAATAATGCCTTTGCATGCCTTTCACATTCATCTGGACCCTAGATTCTTGATTCTGGACCCTTAAATCATCTTTCTGGTAATAAGGACAATTTTTTCTTCTCTTTACTTTTCCTTTACCCATGGTTACTTTAGTTGATGGATCTCAAACCATAGCTAAAAGAATCGGTTTGACATGCCTTCTTCATACATACACAACGCACCTTTATTATTTCCTATTCTCTACCCAATATGATTTCCATCAATAAGTTGACTCGTGACCTTACTTGTTTGATTGCTCGATAACTGTCACATTGCAGAGCAGTCTGAGGAAGATGATTGACATATGGCGTGAGTCTCAGGGCCTCTTTTATCACAGCTTGCCTTCATCATCTTATTTATAATTTCTTGACTTATCACTGTTATCTTCACCATATTCTGCTTTTATTTCCACCTTGTCTTTTATTTCTCTTCCTAAAACTATGCATGAGGCCCTCTCTCATCTAGGTTGGAAACAAGTAATGGTTGAGGAAATGGTTCTTTCCGTGGTCTGATAGCACGTGGGACTGAGTCACCTTACACCGCTCCCGAGTCTCGTATTTGTTTGTGATTCAGTTTATATGTTTAGGAATTCTCCCAAGGATGTGGGTGGCAGTCTAAGGCTCATATAGTTCTTGTGAAACAGAAAATTAATATTGAAACCTTGGAAAATTCGATTTTTCCTTTTGAGAAAGGGTAAATGGTAATTTTGGTTAAATCAGAAATTTTTCTGAATCTGAGATGATGAAGCAGACTACCAGTTAGGTGTCTTGCGAGAAATCTGGCTATCCGTCAAATTTCATCGAATTAGAGGCAGTCGAATTTCACGTTTTTGAGGCACAGAGGTATTACTTGAAGACATTTGACTCAATCGAGTAATAAAACTAGAGGCAAGTTGGCCGGCTGAGAAATGTCAAACAACAATGCCGGGACGAGTAAGAGACACGCGGCAACACACGATTGAGGTGTCCAACAGAGATGATAAGGTGATAAGTAGTAATCCATGGTTCTACTTGGGACCGACAAGGGCAAGTGATAGGGACATCTCACTTGACTTCTATCTTCTCCCAATTGGTTGGGAGAGAGGGAGAGAGGGAAAGGCAAACCAGATTTGAAAAGAAAGAGTTTGCAGAGAGAGACCCACCTTCCTCAAATTTCTCGCCAATATCTGTCCAGAGCTCTGCACAAGACAAAGAGTTCATCCTCCACAATGTCAATATTGAGAACCCTGAGTCCTTGCTCCTTCAGTCACCCATGAGGTGGCACCTTCCCCACTTGAAACAAACTACTCTCCTTTGCCCTAAGGGCTGTGTGGTGGTCGTTCTCGCTCTAAGGGGGAATTGGTCAAGTTGTATTTGAACCACGAGAAGCTACCACACAAGCAGAAGACGCACAGAACCAGACTTTAGAACAGGTTTTGGGGTGAGAAAGAAAGGAAATTTGGCAGTGTTCCCTTCTGGTAAATTGTAGCCACATTAGTGAACTTGATGTTAGGATTTTGAATTTCTCAATCTGACCCCGTGTAATTGCTACGGCCTTTACCTGAATTACCAGTACTGATGAGAGGTCAGCCCGCAGAGGTTAGTCGTAGGAGGTCACCACAGGTCAGCCCCAGGGGTCATCCAGAGGCTCACCCTTACATGAGGTCACCAGAGGTCGTTGGTGTGAGGTCGGCCCGTAGCTCGGTCGTAGAGGCCGTGGGGTCAGAGGCCAAGTCAGAGGTCGTCAGAGGTCAGCCAGAGGTCAGATCAGAGGTCGCACAGAAATTAGAGGTCACCAACCAAAGGTCACCGCTACCGCTTTGTGTCGCCACTTCACAAGTCGTCACCGGGCCGGGTTTGACTTACGTAGACCTCCAATTCTAAGGTCATAACTTCGTCCGACCAAGTGCAGAAAAATTCTGGACCTATGGAAATGCATTGAGTCAAAATCGCATTCATATTCTGAGGAGGATAGTGGGATGTTAGCCGGTCTCTCCGCAGTCAAGTCACCGGTAAGTCGTGTCACTCGGCTAGGTTTGACTACGTGTGACCTCCAACTTCAGAAGGTCATAACTTCTTCATCCGAACTCCGTTTTGGGTGTTCTTAGACTCTATGGAAAGAACATTGAGTCAAGATTCCATTCATATTCCTGAGTAGGATAGTGGATGCTAGCTTCAGCCCATGTAGTCAGCCGCCGACAAGTCGCCGCCTCGGTCAGGGTTTGACCATGTGACCTCCAACTCGAAGGTCATAACTTCTTCGGGCCCTAACTCCAAGCTGTGTTCTTGACTCTATGGAAAGACCATTGAGTCAAGATTCCATTCTTATTCTTGAGGAGGACAGTGAGGGTGCCAGAAGGCCAGCTCTGAAGGCTGTCAGGTCACCGGGCCGGGTTTGACTCACGGTACATCTCCCACCCCCTAAGGTCATAATCTCTTCGGGTCCGAACTCCGTTTTGGGTGTTCTTGGACTCTATGGAAATCCCATTGAGTCAATATTCCATTCATATTCCTGAGGATGACAGTGGATGGTAGGCCGAGCTCTGGAAGGTCAGGCTGGCAAAGTCGTCACTGGTCGGTATTTAATCACGCGGTGACCTCCAACTTCGGTGTCATAGTTCTTCGGCCCAAACTCCGTTTGTGTTCTCGACTCTATTGAAAGAAAATTGAGTCAAGATTCCAGCCATGTGCCTGTGAAGGGCAGTGGGTGACTGTATAACCTTGCTGAAATATGTTTTGCACCTAGTATGCGTGCGTTGTTTCGTTGTAAAGTAAATAGTAAGGTTGTAACATGACCATTGCAGTGCATGTTGTAGGCTAATATTGTAATGGGTAGGAATTATCATGCAGTTAGCTCTAAGGAAAGGCTGTAAAGACATTATGGTTTAGTCAGCGGATTGATGAATGCTAATATGTTTGATGGTGATGAGAGTATATTGGCATGAAGTGTATGGAATTTATATGTTTGTGATATATGTCGCGATGGTATAAGCATGAGTAAAATAATACCCGAATTTGTATGTTGTTGATATAAATTCTCACGATGCATATTATGTGATGGGTTAAATGCACATATAAAGCACTCATTATACGTATAACATGTTATGGATAGGCAATGGTACGATTGCATCGAGATTATGCACTAGGGACATCACATGACATGGGTGTGAGTGCATGGTAGAGATCGACACTATGTTCGTGTTCGATAGTATGTCAGAGGTATTACGGTTGATCGACATCTATGTTTGGTGTCTGATGGGCGGGCTCCAGAACATGGGACAACGCCCAAAATGAGTCGCACGGGTTTTAGAAAAAGAAATGAAAATAAATATACGTGTCATATACAGCAAGATGGGTAGAACTTCTGGTGAAAGACCTTAAATTTATCGTGTTAGATATGAGATCACCGCGTGAAAGCCAGCTTCAAAGTATTGGCAAGGTGCATGCATCCAAAGCGGTAATCTCAAAACTGCGGGCCCACAAATGCATAAAACAATTAAATTTGATCAAATCAAATGAACATTGAGGTTTCTCCATCGGGTTACAAATTTTTAAAAACAAAACTTTGTTTTGAAAAATATCACAGGAACAAATGATTTGTTATTTTTTCTGGGCACTCGCATTAGTCATGGGTGAGGGAGTCGATGAGCGACTGGGATATGGGTACGCATGACATTTCATGCATGACATATGACATTCATGCAGATTATTTTACTTGAATGTGTGTTTGTCAGGACATCACGGGCTGTCTTACTTAGGTGGGGAGTAACCCTTGTAGGGAGAGATTATCACTTACCGGCTTTGCCTATCCAAATGTGAACTCTTCACACAAGAAGACTCGCTCCTTCGAGATCGTGAGTACGAAGAAGGCCGGGTTGTGTCCTTGAGAAATATTTTTGTAAAATATATTAGAACAATATAGTTTCATATATTTTTGAGTAAGGGAAAAGAGCTGGAATAATAAACTCTCTATGAAAATGACCCCTCAAAAATATAAGGCCACAAACAGCAGGGGTAATATTTGGGATATGGTTTGAATGATTTGGCGACACATTTCTGTTGTCAAGATATCTTTCGTTCGTCTTCTTCTATCTCTAGCTGCTATGAGATCTTGACCCCTATATAAGTTGGACATCAAGAATGTCTTTCTACATGGTGACATTGTAGAGGAGGTATATATGAAGCAACCACTTGGTTTTGTTGCTTAGGGGGAGTCTCCTTGAGCTTGGTTTGGCCAATTTAGCTCTGTGATACAAGAGTTTGGTATGACTTGGAGTACAACATACCACTTTGTTTTCTATCATCAAACATCCACAAGACAGAGCATCTATCTTATTGTTTATGTGGACGACATTGTTATTATAGGAAATGATCAAGATGGTATTCGGAAGCTAAAACAGCACCTCTTCAGCCACTTTAGACAAGACTTAGGGAAATTCAAGTACTTTTTAGGGATTGAGATAGCTCAATTTAATTCCGGTGTGGTTATGTCTCAAAGAAAGTACGTCTTTGATATATTGGAGGAAACTGGTATGTTAGATTGTAAACTTGTAAACACTCATATGGATCCTAATATCAAGTTAGTGCTAGGACATAGGGAGCCTTTATGAGATCCAAGGAGATATCGACGACTTGTGGGAAGATTGAACTACCTCACAATCAATACTCTAGATTCAACATTTTCTTTGCGGAGTGTAGCTAGTCGGGCCTACAAATTACTTCATGATAGTCACTGTAGATGTTGTGACTGCATCTCGTTATATTAAAATGAACACTAGGCCAATGGGTGTTATACAAAAACAGAGGTCATAGCCTGATTGTTGGATATTGCAATGTAGACTTGGCAGACTCACCCGCAGACAAATGTAGCTCCACTTCAGGTTATTGTGTATTTATTGGAGGCGATCTAATATCCTAGAAGAGTAAGAAACAGGATGTAGTAGCTAGATCTAGTTCTAAAGTTGAGTACCGATCTATGACTTTGGTAACTTGTGAACTCATATGGCTCAAAGATCTTTTTCAAGAGCTAAGATTAGGGAATGATGAACAAATGAAGCTTGTTTGTGATAATTAAGCGTACTCTTACACATCGCTTCCCAACCCAATCTTTCATGGACTGAAGATATCAAGTGGATTGTCACTTCATTTGAGAGAAGAATGCATCAGAATGCATGATTGCTAGTTTTGTCAACTCGAGTGACCAACTAGCAAACATTTTCACAAAGCTTAGTGCATATGAACTATATGCCCATTATGGTAGAGTGTTGAAAGAGATCATAGGAATATTTCATAACATCCTATGGTTTGACTTTTTTCAGATATTATTCTTCCTTTCAGATCATAATTGTTTCCTTAGGTGTTTGGAATAGTTGAAATGCAGAATGAAAATCGTTAATGTAATACTGTCTGAGCTTTTAGTGTAGTTTTGATCGCCCGAGATTGTTTATTTCTATTTTGGTCATTTGCTAATATTACCTCACGAAAACTAGGGTGAATGATACAGATAGGCGCCCACATTATTTTAGAGTTATGTGCAGCAGAGATAAAGCTGGATAACATTTACTCAAATAATATTTACATCATCAAACAATAAGTCGTATTATTATGTCTCCTTTAATAGTAATATTCAGATTTTTGAAACTTTAGATTTAGATTTTATATTTTTTAATAAAAATATAATTATTTTGGTATTTGTTGTAAGGAATAATAAATATTTTCACCTTGTTTGATATACGTAAGTCATTTTAGAAATAGTTAAATGCATAGTTTTATTATAATTGATAAAAGATAATTTTTGGTAAAATTTAGAAAAATAATCATTATTAGTAATTGACTTATATGTTAAATCAAGATTGAAATTAACAGCTTAAAGCAAATTACGCGCAAAACCCTTAAAGTGACCAAGCAGACATATGGCAAAATATTTTGACGTGAAAGCCTGAGCCTCTTGATGAAGCTATGAAGAATAAATATGATTTTGGGCTTTTATATTTTTAAAAGATACGGAAAATGAGAATACAAACTATTTTTGGGTGTATTTATATTTTTTTCCGAGAGAAAATCAATAATTTATTTTATTTTTTATTAAAAAATACTTTATGAAAAAATCAATACTTATTTTATTTTCAAGTAAAGAAAAATACTTTATTTATTTTCGTTTCTTGGTTTACCTAGAGAACAAAAATTAAATAGTAAATAGTTAATTTTAAGTTTTTATTTTTTTTAAAGAGACAGTTGAATCAAAATACCACTCTCTCTATATCTAAGTAGGATTTGATTCCTCAGATATAGGTGAGATATTTTGATTCTGTCTCTTTTAAAAATATAAAAACTATTTTTTACTTATATTTTGTTCAATGTCCGATAGTCTAAATGCTCTAAGTTATAAACCAAGAAACGAAAATAAAATAAGTATTTTTTTAATAAAATAAAAATAAAAACATATTTAAATAAAGTTTTTTTTAATGGAAAATAAAATAAAGTAATGATCTTTGATAAAGTATTTTTTGAATGGAAAATAAAATAAAGTATTGATTTTCTCTCTAAAAAAATATAAACACACCTAGATATGGTTTGTATTCTCGTTTTCTATTCTCCTTACAAAATATAAAAACTTAAAATCATCGTTCTGCCTCTAATTTCTTCACCAAGCCTCTTTGATTCCCACCAGAGTTTTACCTTTCTATTAATTTGCTTCCAAAACTATTTACCAATTTCAATCTTAATTTTATATATAAGTTCAATTACGAAATAAAGATTATTTTTCTAAATTTTTACCAAAATTATCTCTTTATCAATTTAAAATATTTTAAAAAATTTATGCATTTTTAGTTGTTTCCTAAAATGACTTTACGCTATAATATTAAATAAGATTACAATTTAAAAATAATTTATTTTTTTAATTCTCATAACTAAATATTAAAAATATTATATTTTTTTTTATTAAAATATAAAATCCTAAATCCTAAAGTTTAAAAAAAAAGATACTAATATTAAAAATGAGAATCTTATTATTATTGGACTTCAAGTAAAATAATTATTTTGGGTAAATAAATTATCCAACTTATATATTTTTTTGACACTCTTAAAATCACGTGATATGGTATTATTGTTAATTTATTTCATTTTTCATTCCAATTCCTAATATTAACAAATATTGAAATCGAAATAAATAATCATTCCTCTCTAAGATTCCTAAACTAATCCAAACACTATAAATGAAATCAAATTATTGATTTCATTCCATTAGAAATAAGAATGTAAAAATTCTGATTCCACTCTCTCACATTCTTATATTCCAAAACACATCTTAGTAGTCTTTCTTTTATATATAATAATAGGTAGAACCTATATTATATTATTCATTCACTAATAAGAAAAATGAATCTTTTGCATCGCTTTCACAAATCATGATTCCATCACTTAAATTCAGAAATTTATAACATCCAATTGTCAATCAATCCCATAATTAAAACCCTACGCTAGAATTCACAAAATGCACCAAAAGCTCTAAGTGAGAGGGCGATGCCATGACTTAGGAAATGGCTCATCATGCCATCATGCCAGCCCGTCCATCCTTCGTGTTAGCCTATTGAAAGATGAATAAGTTTTATGAAAACAAAATTTGAGAATTTTATGTTATATATTTAGTTAGGTAGGTGTCAACCTAATTGGAATGTACTCAAACTATAGTAATGCAATTTCTTCCCGCCAATTTTTTTCCCTTATTTTTCATGTAAATTGTTGAAATATTAATAAAATGGGAGCTTAGAATTTTCTGTTTATAAAACTAATATTTTAAATTTATTTGTCATTTTAATTAAAAAAAAACTAAATTAAATACAATCTTTTATATCTTTGATACAAAAATAATAATTTATACAACAAAAAAATAAAATAAAATTACAGTTCATCATGTCTAGCTCAAATAGTAGAGCGTTCACCGTTTCAAACAGTCACAGAGCATAAGGAGGAGGGTCACAAGTTCAAGTCCCAATGGGGATCACAAGCTGGCTACTTCACAGGAAACAAATGACTAAAAAAAAAAAAACTAAGAAATTATTATTATTATTTTTTTAAAGTAGGAGCCCACTATCACAACCCACAAGCATGATCTCACTTCAGCACCAAGACATCGCGCCACCGATTTTTCCTCTGGAGCCCGCACGGCCCCGCGGCTACAGTACCAAATCCAGACAAATTTGTTCAGAGTTAGAATTCTTTTACCTAAACCCTATAATTGTGAATCAAGTTGTCAAAGCCCAGCAAAATGATTTGAAGCCAGTTATCAAGTTTTAGCTCCCAGCGTAAGAGTCACTAGTACAAAACAAAATCAAAATAAAACAATGCACATAAGAAAAGAAAGAGAAATATGTTTACCCAAATCGCTTAAATCCTTAGAAGTCTCATTTTGCCATCACCTGTTAATGGCCCATGGGATCATTGCAGCAAGCGTTGAGTATGGGAAGTTAGAATGGTTCATATCAATTTGAATTTTAAATTCAAATTGAATCTCCCATAACACCTTTCAACCCTTGCAACTCTTCAGAAGACCCGTGATGGCCCTTGGTCTCCATATAAAGAAGAGACATTGCACATTTTAGGTCCCTAAGCCTACCGTAAATACGTAATCAATTCACCATCAAGCTCGCTTTGAGAAAGTGCGGTTTAGAAGAACCAAAAAAGTGATTTAATTCCTTTTGGTTTCTTAGTTTCAACACTCGTTCAGCTCAGCAGCCAGCCTGCTTTCTTACAATGGCTGGAGGTATGTATATTCTCGTATTTTGTTTCTGCATATGATCTGATTATGTTGTTAGTATCTTCATATAATCTGATTGGATTGCTTGATTAAGGCCCTGTTTAGTAGGTAGAAAATTTTCTGTTTTCTCTATTCAAACTTTTCGAAAACAAGTGAAAACACGTTTAGTTACGAGAATCGTATTGCAAAACAAAATTTGAAAACAAAGAAAATGAATTCATTATTTTCAACATTTTATATATAGAATCTAAAACTGCTCAGAGCAGCTCTGTTTTCGAATGAAATCTAAAACACTGATTCGTGATCGGGATAAACGAAAACACGGATTGCAAGGCTATTTTCTTTCTCTTTCTTTCCCATTTCGTCTTCCACTTCGATTTTCTTCTCATCAGGCTTACGAAAACACGGGATTGTGAATAGTAACCTACATTTTAAACTCATTTTCATTGTTTTCATTAACTTCATTTTCAAGAAAATTGTTTTACAAAACGGATTTTCTTATTCTTTATTTTCAACCAAATTCAAGTACGAAACGTATTTTCTGAAAATGAAAAATAAAGATTAGAATACATTGAAAATTTTCATATTCTGAATTTTGGATAGAGTTAAAAATTTTTGTGAACTAAACAGGGCCTAAGTTTCCTAGAGAGCCTCCAGTTTCCAGCATTGGACTCACAACATGTGGGTCTCTTCCTTGTCAGCATCACGTCTTTCAGGTCCAAGCTTGCCCTTTCTCTCCCTGCTTTTCCAGAGTACTCCAGCCAGAAGCCTTTTAGACTGGGTTTTGCCCGGTCAGAAAATGAGATAACTTCCTGGGAAAGAAAATTTTGGTGTTTAAGAGGTGGAAACAATGTGGTCAAGATGGGACTAACCATGAGGGTTTGAGTATCAGATGAGCCAGTGGTAATGGCCAAGCCTAAAACTCAAATGTAAAGCTATATGTACCTTAATCAGCTTATATATAGAAATTAGAAAACAAAAACCCAAAATAGAAGGAATATCGAAATGATAGCTAAGACTCACAACAGTGCATCAAGAGTGCATACCTTACATGGAGCATTTAAGTATATATAATCTCCAATGAAGTGATATGGCTAGCTGCAGGCTGAAACAACAAAGCATTCAAATAGAAACAGGTTTGCTTTGTTTAGCACCAGTCTTTTTGTCCTTGCTTTTCACCCTAGCTATCATTTAACCTTTTTCTTATACAGTTTATTTAAAATCTTCTGAGCATCAACCTTCTTTCCTGGTTTTGCAAGCATAAAACTGATATGCAAGGGCTTTCACATGTAATAAACCCTTTCATTCATCTCTTCAAATAATCTTTTGTTTCAGCCTGGTATGACCGCTTTAATGACTTGCTCAGCCCCATGCTAGGGATAGTCTGTACCAACACACAGATGAGAGAATGTCATGTCGAAGCAATTAGTGATAAGCCTCTACTCTGCATCTCTCGTAATGAGTTCTTGGGCCTCCACCATCCTCTCTTCCTTCTGGAAAACAACTGATACGCACATGTACTAGTTTTTGGAACAAACTTTAGTAATCATTTCACAGTAAAAATTCTTTTCTTTTCTTTATACATTCCTTCATATTTAAATCTACCATGGCCACAGGAAAGTAAATATCAGGAGTATCGCATTCCGAAATCAAGCCCCTCTCCTTCATTTACTCAACTAGCCCAGCCGATCTTTAATCAAACTAGCAGCTGAGAGGACCCTCAAAAGGATATTGTGCGGTTTTGACATTTGGAGAAACTCCTTCAAATCAACATTTGGGAATGCACAGAAAAGGCATTCTTCAAATGGCTGCCAGCGTCATCCTATAAGGGCATTATAAGTACAATATTCAGAGAAATGCCTTTTCCCATCATATCTTGAACATCAGCAGCTCTCTTACCATTCCTAACCTACACAAGGTACTAATAAGAGCGTTATATAAGCTGACAGGATTGAGTTCAAGCCCCATCCCTACAAGTCGATTATGAATATGCAAAATCACATCAGCCCTTCTACTCTTTGAGGATGCATCAAGGACAGCTTTGTGAGCAGTTGAAGTAGGGTGAAACCCGAAAACCAACATATCATTCAACACATCCATTGTTTTCAATCTCAGCTGCACAAAGCCTTTGCACCAGAATGTTACGAGTGATTTAAATCGGGTAACAAACTCATAGCTCTCATCTCATTTAACAGCTTTAAAGCATTCTCCAAGTTTCCTCTTCTTTTACAGTATGCATTTCTTGATCATGGTGTTGAACGTGAAGCAGAGTCTGATCCAAACCCAACTCTCTCTATATTCCAGTATAAAATGATTCTGATCTTATATTTCCATGCTTAAACAGACCGCATCATTTATTAATATATTATATAAACAATATCAAAACCAGAATCCTCTGGGTTGCTTCTTGGGCCATGTCAAAAGCATCCAACTCTTTCCCACTTTAAAATAGCCATCCATCATAGAAGTGTAGTTACCTAATGATCAGGTACCAAGCCCCTTGGACATCATAGCCTTTAGTGTAAACTCATTAGCTCTCCATCCTTCCACACCTCTTAAAAGTTATTGACAAAAGAATCAATTACAAAATTGTTCTCCTCCAATCCTACTGACTTCATTTTTAAACAGATCAAGGTGGCACCTTGTTGGACCTGCTTTGAAATATCCATCTATTAACAAAATATAAACAAAAACATTTTGCAGGATATTTCTCTGCACCATCTTTTCATGACATTCATGGCTTCATTACAGTCCCTTCTTGGTGTGTACCCAAACAATAGAAGTATAAACAACGATATTCAGAGGAAACATATTTCCATTTTTGCAAAGTCTGCCAATCACCCAGAATATGTAATGGCCAATTTGGAACTAGGACTCTCCTCCCAACAGCACCTGAAACATAAGCTCCTCAGCATCATTGAGCACACATCCCAGCCTTAAAAAGTCCATCCATCAATGCAGTATACACAACCACATCAAACCCAATCTCCCGAACACAAATTATTTGACCTTTGAAATGCAAATAAGCTCTCCTGCCTCATTCCTCTCTAAAGAGGAATCTATGAGAGTTGCATATGAAAAATGATTCGACCACACCACCTCTTCCATCTCCCTGAAAACAGATTTCGTCCTCGACCTTCCCACTCTGCAAAGCCCATTCATAATACATGTCTAAGTAACTACATCAGGCACCAAACCTTTCACAGTCATTTCATCATACATAGAGATGCGCATCTTCGACACACTGAATCCTTCACAATAAATATCAAATCATCAGCGTAAGTAATCACGTTAGGGTTCCAAATTCACCAAACAATTTTAAGTTGATTGAGCCCACAATACATGTGGCTTCAATTCCTACTTTTGACTAGAATACTAATTTGTAATTAATTACTTGGGAAAATAATCTCTGCTGAGTATTTGGAGAAGTTTTCAACTTATTTTCAATGTTTTGAATATTTTTTAAAAAAAATAAATTATTTTTAAAAATAAATTATTTTTTCAAAAACAACCACAAACAAAAACAACTAAATTCCTATCCTTAGAAATGTAATATGTAATATTTGAGGGTGATTCTTGAAAATAGCTTGAAAAAACATTCTCTACTATTTTGCAGCTGGGAAGTTTGTTTAGGATTTGAAATGTTATTAATATATATTTTATATATTTAGATATTTAAAAATAAGGTTTAGTTGTAGTAATTCATTTCTAATATATTCTAGTTTTAATTTTTATCGCTTTGATATAAAAAAATTTACATTGAACTTTATTCTTAATACATTACTTCATTATTTACATTGTGTCTTAAAAGATTCATTATTTATTTATGTTTTGTACTAATTTTATTATTTTACATTGTATTATTTTTACATTAAATTTCTTCATGGAGACACAAGATTTTTGGGTATGTGTGGTTCCTATTTTAAATTGTTCTTTAAGAACCATTTTTGAACACAGAGTTCTTTGAAACTCATTTTGTTATTTTAAAAATCAAGCTCTTATTCTCTAAATTATTGCTTTTTTTTTTTTTTGCGTTTTGCCTTTTTAGAACAAATAAAGAACTAATGGTATCTTTGTGACTTTCTCTTCTTTCTGCTCTTAGTCACTGCCTTTCTTAAGGTAAAGGGTGATTTTCACTTTTTTTGGCTTGAAATTGCCTTTCTACACTTTTAAATACTCATTTTAATAAAACAATTTTTATTCTACAGCATTTGTGTTTTTCTACTACACACAGTCGCTATCTAGACGACGTTTGGTTTGACGTTGGCTTCTTCCATATCCAATATGGGATGATAAACACTCATCCCGTAGGAGGCCAAACAAGTCCCCTGATTATATTCCGTGATTGACTTTGCAAACATTTATAACGATCTAAATCTTTAACCATATACATATTATTATTCGTTTGTCTAAAGTACTACCATTAAAACTCATTTACTCAAGTTGAGTGAGTCATAATTTATGTTATATAGTGATGATGAACTTTCCTTTATCCAACTGATGTGGGTCGTGGATAAACACTCATCCCGTAAAGTCAAAACTAACGATCTCACACCGGATTCGAGGATCTACCAGTATCATTTGTAAATAAATCGATCCAATTATATAGATATTGTCCGGGCTTTGACTCAAAGAGCTCAATTTTAAACCCATCTACTAAATTCAAGAGGTCGTGACTTACACAATGCCACCGAAAACTTTCTCCCTTTTATGGGGATGTGACATATTTGTTTGGAAATTTCTCCCCTAAGTGGGATGTGACATATTTGCTAGATTCATTACACATGAGCCCTGTCAATCTTACAAGAGTTGAGTCGGGTCGCTTAAACCACATCGTTTTATCATTAGCATAGTAAAAAGAGTAATGAGTGAGCTCACTCACACAATGACAAACAAGGTTTAATTCAAAGATAGAAGTACCACTTCTCCACTATCGTGGTGGCCTCACAACTGCCTCCCTAACTTCGCGCCGTCCATCGAATCTGATGAAGGATGTGGTACAATTGTTCTATGACTGTGAGAATATGACGAAAGGTTTAGTTCTATCTTATCTCTCGACTCTCCACATGTACTCCACCTCCAATCCATACACTGTGCACTGGGTATTACCTCTGTCGACACTCACTGATCGCTCACCATCTTGAAGTCTCCATTGCCAAATTGACTCACCTTAATGACGGCATGCTCTTTCACATTTACTACTCCACAGCCTCCGTGATCAAGCCGCAAGTCATCCCTAGAGCTTATGTGTAAAATCCGGGAAAATTCGGAAAATTTTAAAATGGAAAATGTTAATAAAATACAAATGTTGTTATAAAGGATTCATGAAGCCTAGAAAATTCTAGATATCGATATAAACTTAATCCACGCTGCGCAAATCTGCCCTCTGCGAATCTAGTGAATCTTAAAAGTTTCATCGAATTTTGAGACAAGCGGAATATTTTTAGGATTTTCTGGATGATAAATTGCCAGTGACTTCAGGGACGAGATTTTTACGAAAATCTCGAAAGTCATGAAATTGCTTGAGCTAAGTTCATTTAAAATAAATTGAACTAAAAAGAAATAAATTATTTCGGGGTAGCAACAGACCCGAATGAGGTAATATGAGCCATGTATTTAAATAATAATATAATAATAAAAGCTAAAAACGAAATCAAAAAGAAAAGTCAAGAGGGGGACGAGAGAGGGGAAGCGTTAGAGAGAGAGAGAATTATTTGTTTTCTTTCTTAGCTTCTTTTTCAGATCTATGGAAATTAGATCGTAGGTTTTGCCAGTAAGGCAGTTTCAGCCCATTACATCGAGAGCTACGCGTGGGTACCAAAATCTTTGAGTTTCGTCAAACTCTATGAGGTAGGGAATTTTCCTACTTGTGTTATTTCTAACTAGGCCAGTTTAATGGTTGAGTTTTCAGAGGCCATGAGAGTGTCAGAAATTCAATACAAAATTTCTTGGACTGAGTGTAGGAATTTTAGGAATTTTCGGACTATTTTCTCGTATTAACTGCTGGAATTTCAAATCGTTGACGCTTATGGTTGAATTTTTAGGACTATTTTCTGACGCCGGGATGTACAGATTTCATAATTCCGTTAGCAAAGACGGATCAACAGGTTTGGTTCCGATCCTGACCGATGTCTTCTGCTTTTTGTGGGTGTGTTTTGGTGATCCCAATAATCAAACACGATCCAGCGAAGTGCATACTGTGTTTAACGACCCCTCGAAACGCAAATCAATCTCGTAATGGCTGAACTAAACCTAAACCCGAGAACGCTCGTTATATTCTTTTTATTTACATTTTATTTCGTTTTCTTTTTCAAAAGTGTCGCGACTTAATCCCTACCGACCCGGTTGGCTGATCCGAACCTGAGCCCTAAGCATTTCCGACGCTTTCAATTATCTTATCAAACATTTTCTTGTAAGGTTTCCTTTAGGTTTTCGATTTGCACGGAAGCATTTTCAAATGGTAGGCCCACAAACATTTACATTTCATAAAATACAATTACAATGAAGGCATTCTATGCCCTTTCAAAATAATATACAAAACAAAACATTTCTTGGAGTTCGACTATTTGTTCACAAAATATCCCATGTTCAAAAAGAAGGAATGATATGCATGGAGGGTATGCATCACTCCACAACTTGCTTTATGACTCAGCGGCTTCACGATCATCTTGTCTTTCTTCCTGATTTATCTGCAAACTATGCATAGATAAAACTATACGCTCAAGCATTTTCATGCTTAGCGGGTTCTATACGCCTCTATTTCAATATTCAATTTAACTTGGCATGCATTTAACATTAAACCATGCCTATTATATCAACATATACTCATGCTATTCACTTTCGCATGCTTTCATTTTACAATTCATTTATCCTATCACAACATGCAATTTCAAGGCATCACTTCAATTCACAATTCAATTCATGAGATTTAAGCGTATACATAAAATCCCATTTACACTCGTCGATGTTGGTTATTTCAATTTGACTATTCAAATCACCTTTCTGATGGATTCCGTTTGATGAATCCCGCCCTTATTATCATTCGGTAATATGCTCACACATTTAACAATTCGGTCTCCCATCATGACGGATGTCGTTTGGCACACCCCGACATGTGGTATCAATTAAATGTCATACGCCATCATGACAGATGCCGATTGGTGCATCCCGCCAAGTGAGACATTTCTTCAATGCCATACGCCATCATGACGGATGTCGATTGGTGCATCCCGCCAAGTGGGACATTGGACAATTTCGAGATGCCTTCGTGACTACGTCGACAGCATCCCACAAGGCTACCATCTCTAAGATAATGTAATTCAACTAAGCATGTCAGCATCGAATTGTAATTTGTTTACAATTTGATTTATCATTCACATTCATTCGGTTTTCAAATATCACAATTCAATTCCATATTCACTTTCATATAATCTTTTCAAAGATATACTCAATCTATGTACTCATTTCATATACTCATTCACATACTCATTTCATATTTACTTGGTAAACTACCAAAATACTTGAAATAAGAATGAGTCGTAGAACAAACTCAAGTCGTTTTGGTCTAGTTTCCTTCTCTTCGATCTCGATCCTAGGTTAGGCGATCATCACCCGTCCCTAGTCAATAATAATCACGCCACTCTTAGTGGATAAACAATTATCATATTTTTAACAAATGACAATTTATCTTTGTTAACGGTTTTGGGTTAAGACACTAAGTCCGCCTTAAAGACGGCAATCCCGCCGAGGTGGCAAGGTACTCGTGACGCCTTCACTTAGTTTTATCCCTATTCAACCCCTATTAATCGCTTCTTTAGGGTTCCTAAACAATCGTAAAATTTTAATACTGACTTAACTTATGCAAAAATATGCCAATTTAAGGTCATAGCAGAGGCTTTCAAAGCAGCATTCTGCATCTCACTTTGATTGGCACCTGCACTCTGCCCTCTACTCTACCGGTACTGGCAGATGCGCCACTCTCTCTTGAGTGGTACCGCACGCCACTGCCCATCGCATCGGCACCGGCGACCACTTTTTGGTACCGGTACCAATACGCGATTTTGCCCAGAAAACGTTGGATTTTGGCATTTTCATCCATTTTCCTTCCACAAACCTTCTCCAATTCATCCCATGTCAAAAATCCACCATGGAATCCACCCAAAACAACTCCAAATGTGGTTTAGAATCAATGAAAACCCTTTCTCTCAAGTCAGGCTTTCCCTAAATCAAAATCAAATAATAGGATGAAGTTAGGGCTTGATTTTTTCTTACCTTATTCTCCAAATCCCTCTCTTAGTAGGTTGCTTTGATCCCTTAAGAGGAAGAAATGGGAAGCAAACCCAACCAAAGCCAATCCTCCTTGCAAACCCTAGCTTTTCTCCTCCTTTTCTCCTCTCCTTCTCTCAAAAACGGGTTTGCTCATAAAAATGAGCTCCCTTTTGTCCACCTTTAGCTTTTAAACCCATTTTAAGTGTAAGGCCATGTTTAGCCTTACACACTTAGCCTCATTTCTCATTTTCCATTTTTAGTCTTCAATTCTTTATTTCCATAAGGCCTTGTTTGGCCTTTAACCCATTTTTCATTTAAGTCTCCTATTATTCCACTTTGGTCATTCATTTATCATAAATTCACTTAGACGTTTATTCTTTATAACAATTGGACCCTTAGGGTCCTTATTTTACAAATTTCCACATTCGCCTTTTCACTCAGGTTGCTTCGGGTTCGATCAATTTTCCTCATTTTAGCATATAATATCAAATCATATGCTTACACTTTCAATTTACATTTCACAATTATCAATTTATCAAATTTCCTGAAACCTAAGTTTGATTCAATTATCACCCATAATATATATAAAATTATTATAAAATTCTAGTGGTGACGCGTTACACCAAGAGGTGCCCCTGCTTTGCATCGTCCAGATTCAGCCATTTGTGTGTTATTGTTGTAAAAAAGATTAAATAACATGTTGTTGTGTGTGTAAAAATCATGTTAATATATGCTATTTGATTTCTAATAACGTGGGATTGCATGGATGTAAATTATATGTAAAAAATTATAATTGTCCATGGTGTAGTTAATGTTTCATGTAGCACTCATATATACATGTAACATGAAGGAGGTTTTAATGATATCATGCATTTCTATATGCATGGCCACATCGCTGAGCTTCCGTGTGGGTGCATGCTGGTATTGTTATTCACCATTCGGGTGAGTCGAGTGGTGAGTCAAATGACAATCTCCAAAATCGAGACTCACGATTGTTAAAATAATAATAATAATAAATCACGTGTTGGGCGAAGCAAAATGGGGCAGTGATCCCCCCAAATAAAGACCCAAATTTTATTCTTGGTCAGACATATGTATCCAGCGATGAAAGTTCGCGAAAGTGTCGGAAGGCGTTGCAAAGCCTGCGGTGAAACCCCGAAAATTCACAACCCAAATAAACACACGAGATTTGATAAATTAAAATCGAGGGTTTGCTTCATCGGTTTAAGTCATCAGGTTAAACATCAATGGTCGCTTCCCATACTGAAATTGAAGGTGGGGAGCCTACTGGACTCGTGCCAGAGAACAGTGGGGTCGCACCATGCATTATTTAAATATTAACATTTCATATAATATTGCATAAATTGTATGAAATGTGATCGATGTTTTATGTATGTGGCTGTGCATTTTAGTAAGAGGGTAAGGAGTAGCCTCAGAGGGAAAAATTTCATCGGGCATTACACACACCTGTCGTGGGACCCCTTCGTATAGGGAGTGTACAGGAGACTCCGCTCCGCGACGAGGTCGTGATCATAGTGCCACGTGGGGCCCCATTATTATGGGTCTTTCTTCCTAGACAATACTTTTATAAAAGTATTTTTATGTAAAGAATTCAAATTTAAATTTTTCGACTATTGTATAAATTGTCGGTATGTAAATATGGTAAAGAGGGTCAGATTGACTCTATGGACTGTAATTAAGCGCTTTATTTTCATATTTTCATGATATTTTAGATTTAAATGAGAGAATGAATGGGTCCCGATAAAGGGACATTTGAGGTAAGGTGTAGTAAACTATATTAGAACAAGCGTTTCATATATGTTCTATATCGTATTGTAAATAAACTCCTTATGGATTATTGTGTTACAGGTCAGATGTCATGTAGCCCTCGAATAAAGGAGACTCGTCGACAGGAAAATATGGATCCCGATAAATGGGACACAATAGTATAGTATCTAGTCACCCGAACTAATAAGACCTACTGCCGACTGGATTGTCAACTGACCCCTGACTGGGGTGTCAGCATCTCTTGCATCGAGCTTAGGCTCATGAATACCCGTATTTGATTATATAGTTTGATACCAAATTGTCACAAATTTTTGGCATCAGAGCTTAGTAACCATTACCCAGAGCCTCGAATGTGGTAATCCATAATGGTCCCGATACTAGCTCGTCACAACATGGTATCGTGAGCACAGGCACTACGAGTACCTTGGAAGGGCCTCGAGGACATGGCAGCCACTCGCTATTGTGGTGAAATTGATACCAACACATATACCGCTTTGAGCTTAAAGTGGATTCGTTTCATTGGACTGCTTCTAGACCCCATTGCACGCATGTTGTGTTTCATGTTATGTCTCCTGACATGTGTTCCATTAAGCCTAGATCATGAATTGCAGGTTGCTAAATACTGGAAAGACATAGATACCTGTGATGATGTATATGGGAAATGTGGATTGCGTGGTTATTATATGAAAAATTATATACATGGTATAATGTATATAGAAAAAAAAAAAAAAGTGGAATGCTAAGGTTAGGAACCATAACCTTAAGGGTTCAAGAAATGAACATGAAAGTTTTAATTTTAATAAATAAACAAAAAGCGAGTCAAGCTGGCAAATAGCACCACTAAGGAAAAGGTGATGAACAGTCGGCCTATGGTTAGCGGCAGTCTATTAGTAATCGCATGTCCATTACCAGTTGGGGACTGAGATGAAATTAAATAAGTTTGCTTTCGCTACTGACAAGGTATATGGCAAGTTAGGCCGTGGACGTGAGGTCAGTCTGCAGAAGGTGCTAAATGCTGTGCACCACTCCCATCAGTCGGTAGTTAGGGAGGTCCGAGTAACCTCCAGAGGTTTAAGGTGCATCATCCGACGCTCACAGGAGGATTCGATGGTGGCGTACCATCTACCGCATATCGAGAAGGTATGAGGCGCGTGATATGTTACCTCCCTCCACGCGCCACATCGTGCTAGCTGCTCCGTCCAGAGGGTGAGTCCCAAGTGTGGTGGGATTCAGGTTAAGACCTCAGTAGTGGACTTAGAGGCAAATGACTCAAGTGTGAGTTCCATGGGCTCTTTATGAGCAAGTATTTCTCCCGCCACTTACTAGACATGGCCCAAGAGTTCCTAAAGCCGAGGCGTGGAATGATGACAACGATGGAATATGGCCTGATTCATCCGTAGTTGCACCGGCTTTGCTTCGATGACTATGTGGCCAGCCAAACATGGCTAAGGTCAGAGATTTGAGAATTGACTGAAGCTAACCATTCGGCAAGATTATGTGCCTCCCGCTCACAAAACATGGACCTATGGCTCGGGACACTCTAGCCATAGAGAGAGATGGAGAACGCACAGGCACTCTGATGCAAGTGCTCGTGGGATGAGAAGGAGGACTGTTCCTCTTCGAGTTTATGAGGTAAAGAGACAGACTTCACCTATAAGCGCCCTGTAATGTGACAACCAGTATTAATGACATGCTTCATTGCCATCACCGACATATGAAGGATTGCCCACTCCGGAGGCTGGATCCTGTGGTTTTAAGCCTAGCACATCCCAAGAGACAAGAGGACAAGGTGAACATAATTTATTCCTCCACACCTCAATATTGGGCCCCAAAATATGAGCCAGCCTTAGTCGCAGAAAGGCACTGGCATCCTTCCTGGTACATGGGGCCGCAGTATGGGCTCGAGGCTGGGGCACAGGCCCACGCACTGTGACTTCGTGGACTCAGGCGTGTCTACGCTGCTGTACTAGAGGTTGAGCTACAGATCAACTGTGATATGGTGGTATGTTTCTACTCCCAAGACGTGTTGTTTAAATTAGATGCATCATACTCATCATGTTGCATCTTGTGTAATAGGTTTAGGTTTGGAGGTCGAGGTAATGAATAGCCATTGTATGGGAAAATTCTCCCGGGATCTGGTGAGAGCCGGGTCGATATGCCTAACTGCAGTTAGAGATCTCAGTGGATCAGAACACTAAGCGGCGGACCTTCCTCGTGGTGTATTATCAAAGCCATGTCCTTCGAAGCATGGATTCGTCGACGGCCCATCTAAGTTGTCAATGTGACCTTAGGCGTTATCATACCCGGCTACGCCTCGAGTTTGTGTAAGGTTGCATATGCATGTGAGATGATGCGTATGTGTGGAATTTTGGGGACGAAATTCTTTTAAGGGGGGAAAAATGTAAAACCTAGGAAAATTAGAAATTTTCAAAAAGGGAAAAATGTTAATAAAAATAACAAATTGCCAGAAGAGTTTAGGGAAGCCTAGAAAATTCTCTAGATCTCGAATGATGAAATGGACCTTGTCGTTAAATCTGGCTCTCGTGAATCTAGTGACCTTAAAAGTTTCATTCAATTCGAGACAAGCCGAATATTTTTTACGATTGGATGATAAGTTGTCGTGTTGACTTCGTGGACTAGATTTTTACAAAAATCTTGATGTCGTGAAATGACTTTGAAAGCTAAGTTCATTTTAAAAATAAATTGAATTGAAAAGAAATAAATTGTTTTGGGGCAGAAACGAACCCAAATGAGGCAATATGAGCCATGTATTCAAATAATAATAATAATATAGTAATAATAATAATAAAAAAGATAAAAACGAAATAAAAAAGAAAAGTCAAGAGGTGGACGGGAGAGGGGGAGCGTTAGAGAGAGAGAGAATTTATTTATTTTCTTTCTTCATTTCTCTCTAAGATCTACGGAAATCGGACCGTAGGTTTTCGTCGAAGTAGAAGGCAAAGTCGGTTCACACATCAAGAGCTACGCGTGAGTACCAAAATCTTGGAGTTTCGTCAAACTCCACGAGGTAGAGAATTTTCCTATTTGTGTTATTTCTAGTCTAAAGGTCATTACGAATGCCTGAGGTTTTCTGAGGTTGTGAGAAGTCGTAAATTTGCAATACAAATTCCTTTGACTGAGGTAGAATTTCAGGAATTTTCTGGATTACTTTCGTTAATCCCGACTAATTCTTCGTGGATTGTTTTTGACAGCTCTGGTTGAATTTTCTGGACTGCTTCCGACAAATTTGATAAGATTTTGAAATCGTTTTTTAAAAAGTGTTCAAAGATCAATAGGTTTATTCATCCCGAGACTGATATCTTCGGGTTTTGTGGTATGTTTTAGGATCCCAATAATTCGATGGCAAACCGTGAAAGGATCAAGAGGTGCCCTGTTTTATGTGGGTCCAAGATTTGGGCCATTTTATGTGTTATTGTTGTAAAAGATTAAATAACATGTTGTTGTGTGTAAAAAAATCATGTTAATATATGATATTTGATGAATTAATGTGGATTGCATGGATGTAAATTATATGTAAAAAATTCATAATTGTCCATGGTGTAATAATGCTCTTTACAAAAAGTATCCATATATACAATAGGTAACATGAAGCTGCAAAATGCATTGGTATCGCTGCATTTGATAGTGCACTGGTCACATCGAGTCGAGTGTGGGCAGATATTGTTATTCACCATTCTTGGTGAATGAGTGGTGAGCTTGGAAATGGACAACTTCCAAAATCGAGACTCACGGTTGTATAAAATAATAATACATAAGAATCATGTGTGTTTAGCGAAGAGAGACGAAAATCTCTCCCCTCCCCCCCAAATTTTTATTCTTTGGCCGACATATGTATCCAGCAATGAAAGTTCAAGGAAGTAAAATGAAGTTACGTCAGTAAAGCCCTGAAACCCCAAATCTCCGTGAACCCAAATAAACACACGAGATCTTTTTACAAAACTTCAACTGAGTATCATCTTCAATGGTTTAAGATCGGGTTAAATAACAATGGCTGGTTTTCACACTTGGAAATTGCAAAAAGGGGAGCTCATTGGGACTTAGGGTTGTAAGCATGAGGAGTCGTGATCTCATGCGTATGACACGGTAAACATTTGCAAGTAATGTTGCATGGGCCAGGCGAAATGTGATTGATGTTTTATGTATGTCATTGCATGTGCATTTTGTGAGGGGGAATAGCCTTGTAAGTGAAAATTTTTCTACCGTGCACGCTTCACCCCCGTCGTGGGACCTCCTTTCAGGTACAAGGAATGTATAGGGAAACAACACTCTAACGAGGTCGTGATTGTGAAGAAGGTCGACATGTGGCCTTGACAATACTTTTATAAAAAGTATTTTATGTAAAAATAATTGTAATTAAATTCTTTTGGACTATTGTATAAATAATAGTCGAAGTGTAAATATGGTAAGAGGGATCATGATCATACTTTGCGGACCGTACTATGGTTTTATTTTCATAATGAATGTCCCAAGAAAGAACTGACAGGTGTCGCGAGTAAACTATATTAGAACAAGCTAGTTTTAATATATGTTCTGTATCAGATTGTTGTAATAAACTCTTATAGATTATTGTGATACAGTAGTATGTCAAGTAGGAGCTTCGAATAAAGGAGACTCACTGAATTTCGTGAAAATATGGATTGTTTCAGCAAATGAGACACAATAGGCATCTGTGGTCACCCAAACCACGTGAATTCCACTGATTGATCTGCAGTCAACTAGACCCCTGACTGGGTCTGATTATGAGATTCCGCATGGTTTGGCCGAACCATGCAAATGAAGGAGCTTTATCCTTTGTTGTAATATGTAATTGATCTATTAGTAAATACACATAATTTTAGTCTTCCAATAAATAATTAAGGAGACCTAAAAATTAAGATATTGGATAATAATGGATTTGGTCAAACATGATTGTAAATTGTATCATGCTCACTTTTCAATCAATAAAATCACATCAATATATGTTTTATTGATCATTTTGATTTCGATTTTTCTTTTCAAACATTTCTTATTTTTTATATCATCTAAATAATGTTATTTTATGATTTGTAAACTAATCTCTTTCTTCAAAATCCAAAAAATAATAATAAATATACTCTTGAAACAAAAAATACTTTAAAGATTTAGTTATAAATTTGGTAATTATATATATATTATGAGAGATTTATAATCACTTCTGAGATTTAGTTATCATGTGGGGTATAGGAGATTCAGTGGATATTTTTGTCCCGAAATAATATATTTTCGAAATTACTTTGCAAGAAATTAGTTTTGCAAATAACATATAATTGGATTTGTCCGTTTAAACCAATTTATTTTTATTTTGAATTTCAATATAATATTGTTAATATTTTCAAAATTCTTATAAAATGTAATTTTTTCCTTCATGTGATCATGTCTTCATGATTTGGTTATTTTTTTTATCTTTCTCAAAACATTAGAATAGTGTAAAAGATTTCCTAAACTACTATATAGACAAATAGTAGAAAGTACGATACGTAAAACATTACAACACTTTTTATTTCTTGTACATTTTCTTCATCGACAACTAGTAATAAGCACAAAACTCTCAAAATAAATTTTATTATATGAAGTGGGATGGGACATGCTTTTCCTATTTTGGGAAGCCCTGGTATTATAGGTCTTTTCTTTTTTTTCCTCCTTTCTTTGTTTCGCTCGCTCTTTTTCAAGCCCTTGCGGACGCCCAAACCTCTGTGGGTTCGTTAACAACCCACAACCCGCGTAATACTCATGGAATGCCTGGAGCAACCCGACACCACTACCTAAAATCTGGGAAGTCTCCTTTGTACGGAGCACTACCTAAGGTACAAACTCCGTCCCCAACAAGTTTACAATGACCACATAGGTCCATATGCGAGTAAAATAATGGCCACATGGGCTCTATCACAATTCCTCACAAACATGTTCACAAACTAAATATATTACATGGTTCAAGAGTTTTTATATTTCTCTTAATTCAACATATATTAAAACCCTTAGAATTTTAATACATGTTACATGACAACATCAAAGCCACAAAGCTCGCTTCTCAAACGCACTTCCACGAGTGCCGCTCTCAATCGCCCTCGTACCTAAATGGTGATCCTATTGTGTGGCGGTAGCAAAGCTCTCAAAGAGATAATTCCTACATGGGTTACTTCCCACCTAAGTGCAATACGCATGGAAAACAAACACATTCCGCTTAAAACAAGAACCTACTCCGAATGTCTACATGACCGATCCCGTGTCTCGAGTCCTCACCGACTCCCTCACACACGCTTAAGCCAAAATGCGAGTAAAATAATCAGTTTTCAAAACAAAAGCTTTTTATTCTTGAAAACACACTCAACAGTTTCCTGGTGAAATATTGAACAACCTCCTGAGTAAACTGCTGATAACCCTCCAAACAATTCACGTGGGCTCCTCCAATGCAGTGGAATTTGGCTGACAATCTCCTGAACATAAATTCTCCTAAAATCTTCCGTCGAAATTCCTTCACAAATATTTCTATTTTAGCCATTTCATGTCATGCACTCACTCTACTACCTTAGGGTGCCCCCAGCTGGCATACTGTTAATTACGACGCCAATTCCAACACATTCATGCTAATATATTCACATGCATATATATTAACATAATTAATTCACATAAATCATATTATGCAAATTCACAACCAATAACACCAAAATTAGCTCACATGGGCTAATTGACAAACACAAGCAATTCATTTTGAATCACTCAACATCATAAAATCACACCAAAAATTCATGTCACTATTCACGTGAATAGTGAAACCCTCGGGTTATTGTTCACGACACACAAATAGGAACTTTCTCCACTCGGTTCAAAGCTTTTGAGACCGAGTTTACAACTAAAATAAGCCTCAGAACGTTCCTAACCATTTACATGGCTCGTAGCCAAATATTAACGCAAGTAGGAAAAGATACCTACCTCTTAGAGTTGTCTGGAACTAAGAATTTCAAATCTGTCTACGTGTAGCCCTGTACCGCCAGAACGATTTCTTACTTCTTGCTCCGCCGAATCGACTTGGCCCGATTTTATAGGAAAATCTGTGAGAGAAGGAGCACACTTCTCTCTCTAGAAATGACATCCCTAACTTTCTCGTGATCTCACACGCCCAAATTAATGCACGTTTTGTGAGTTTGAGAAGACGAACACTGCCTATCTTTTGTCTCATTATATTGCCAAACATTTCCAAAATTCCCATCATGTCCTTCTTCTAGCTTCGACACTCGCACTCATTCAG
Source organism: Tetrastigma voinierianum (assembly GCA_016808115.1). Classification (NCBI taxonomy): domain Eukaryota; kingdom Viridiplantae; phylum Streptophyta; class Magnoliopsida; order Vitales; family Vitaceae; genus Tetrastigma; species Tetrastigma voinierianum. Next base: position 67,883 of record JAEQBH010006468.1, read on the forward strand.
CCGTCCATTTCCATCATCTCTACTTTGCAATATGTTCATAAGAGTACATGTAATAGTATTCTCACACATCACATGTTTCAAACCCGTTTATTTAAGACCGACACGCTCGAAAAACGTGAAACCACCGTTTTGGGACTTGACGAAATTCGACGTGGCTGGGGATTGTGAGGACGATTCCAACTATGAGTTCTCGTTCGCCATCCAAGATTTAAAATTCCCGCATTTCTACCAAAATTACGATTTTGTCCCCCTTTTCCGAAAAATCGAATTTTCTCTGCCCATTCTCCCTCTTAAAGGAATTTCATTCCGAAATTTAGACAATCACAAAACTCACATGCATATGTGCAACGGCAATTATATCATGCATGTAAAACTAGTCATTTAAGTATTAAACGATTAAACCATGCACTTCATCCCTAAACAAGGGATGTGTGCCCGCATCACGCCCCTGCCTCCCACGTCGACTCCTCCACTCCACTGCGGTCGCCATAGGGGGCACCCTCACTTCATTCTCACTTGCCTGCCGCAAACCCGGGATTCCGCTATCCACAATGCACACCTATCCTCCGAAGGTCTCATTCAGGTCAACCTCAATTTCCTCCTCAATCCACTTTATGAGTCGGATCCTGAGTGCCTCCCGGAGCATGAAGACGTTGAAATACCCCCGTGGGACACCTGTGGCGTTTCACGCAGAAAGCCAACCTAAGACGCGCTACGCGCCTACCCTCAAGTATCTCGAAGGGGCCTAATAAACTCCTACTGATAGCTTCTCTCAAGCCACGAACCTCGACACTTCTATTGCGTGATCACCTTCAAGAAGACGGATCTCCAACCTCTCGACCAAGGGCTTCCACGCCATACACGACATAACTCTTCATCTGGGCCTCTCGATCCGTGAGAAGACGCTTTGTCGTATCAAGCTCACCTTCCCTGGAGAGGTGTCTCTTAATCTGGATCAGACCAATGCACGGAGCCTCCCCACCCTGGTCCAACATAATCTGGATTCGTACGGCCTCCCATACAATGCCCCAAGTATGGTGCCATATGTATACTCGCCCCGGCAACCCTGCCGAGCGAATTCCACTAAGGGCAAATGCTCTTCCCAACTATCCTTATGATCCAAGACGCATGCTTGCAGCATGTCCTCTAACACTTGTATAGTCCTCTCAGACTGACCATTTTTCTGTGGGTGGAAAGTTGTACTCATGGTCACCGTTGTGTCTATCCTTGGAAACTCTTCCAAAAGTGCACTCAGAACCCTGCCCTATCCCAGACACCTATGATAATTCTGTACTCCATGTAGCCGACTATCTCTCGGTCGCATAGTCCACATGCGTATCTCTCCAATGTAGCGTCATCCTCATTTTGGCTTAGAAAATGTGCCGACTTTGGTGGTTTGGCCCACTATCACCCATACCATCATGTTCCCGCGTATGTCCTGTGGGCAGCGGGTCGCAAAACCACCGGACGCGTTCTTACTTCCACTCACCACCTCCAATGGTCGGCAGCTCACTGCTTCGGTGTGTTCAAATTTTTAATCACGATTATTACGAGACATCGGTCGAACAAAGTCCCCCACGTGTCTCTTTAATCTGCCCACTCTAGTAATACCGACGACGTAAGATCCCTACATCTCGTACACCGACGTGACGGCAAATCGAGAGCAAAGTGGAAACTCCCTCGGTGACCCTCCTCTCAACCCACAACCTGGGAACCATCACCTCGTCCACTATACCAAGACTACCATCCATGCGGACGATCCAACCCTCTTCACCGTGACTGATCACTCCTAGCCCCCGGGCGGACATTATTCCGCATCCCGCCCATGGGGACTCAAATTACCAGTTTGAACAGTGAGACGATGTAGCTACTAAACTCCTCAACGTACCTCAGCACCAAGCCACGCATCAGAGTCTAAACCGTCCCACGCCTCGAGCATCCGCTGCTCCCGAAGCTATACTGCATAATGCTCCCATGACTTCCGACCGAGTGCATCACCACCTCACATTTGCCTTATCGTGATGGTAATGCAAAGTGAAGTCATAATCCTCTAGGAACTCCATCAACTGTGTTGCCTCATATCGAGGTCCCGTCACGTGAAAAACGATACTCGTACTTCGCAGGGTCCGAGCACACCTTCGAACTCCTCGCCATACTCATGGCGCCAGATCTTCAAGGCGAAGACTACAACCACCAACTCCATGTCGTGGCACCCTGGGCTCGATGATTCTTCAACTCCAAGGGAACCATAAGCCACTACCCTCCTGATCGCACTGAACATGATCCCGGGGCCCAAATTTCGAGGCATCATGGCCAGCATCAGGTACCCCGCCCCGTCTGGGACTATCAAGATAGGAACCGGCAAGCCTTCCTCTTCAACTCCCCGGAATGCCTCCTCACATCTGGCCATCCTAATCAGTCCTCACTTCTTCTGTGTCAATCTTGTCATAGGTGCCGCTTAACCCGAGAAATCCTCAATGAATCTCCTCATCTAGCCAATCCTAAGAAACCGCATCTCGAAGACTGACTCACTTCTTCTTCCAACCCATCACTCCGACCTTCTCAGTCCACACCGATACGCCCGATGCCGACACCACATGTCCCAAAAAAATCTCACCTCAATAAGCCAAAACTCGCACTCATCGAACTTGTGTACAATGATGGTCTCAACAATCGTAAACAATCCTCAAATGATACTCATGATCCCACTGATCGAGTGTATCAAAATGTCATCCACGAAGACTACGATAACCGATCCAAATAGGTCGAATAATCTCTACGATGATGTCCAGATGAAACACGCTTAGCGCATTCACAATCCAAGGGCATCACCGTAAACTTAAAAGTCTTATAACGCACCCGAACGCCGCCTTAGAGATATACCTGCCTCCTAACTCCTCACCGATGGTAACCAAGGGTGTTCATTTTGAGTAGACTCGCTCTCTCAATCGATCAAATAAGTCGCCAATCTCGAAGGCCGGGTACCGATTCTTGATCGTAGAATCCTGTCAATCGTTTATAGCCAATGGTCATCAAGGGAATTTCATTCCTCTTCTTGGTAAATAACCGGAGCGCCCCATGGGCGGCGTTTCCGCTTCCAATGAACCCCTTGTCCTCGTAGCTCCCGTGGCCGGACTCGAGTTCCCGTAACTCAATCGGTGCCATCCTGCGTGAGTCATGAGATGGGCGGGCAATTGTGTGCGGTGTAACTCTATACCGGGTCTACAACCTCAAGGAGGCAATCCCGTGAGCTCATCCGGAAACATCCTGCACTACGCATCACTCCAGGTAGATCTGGGTCCCGCCTCGCCACCGCCCTTCAGTGCGCGCTCGCTAGCCAACCGCCGTGCCTTAACCGGGCCCTCGACACCCTGGATTCATACAATCACCGGGGCAAAAGACATGCTTTGCCCCTCAGTTACAACACGGTATCGCCCTCGTTTATAGGCAAGAACCCTCCACGCTTTACAAGCCATGATTTCACTTGTGTCAAGCGCCCAATCCTTCCCAGATGATGATAAATCTAACATGTCCATGATCCTCAAGTCCACTCGTGGAGTAGAGTTCTAGATCTCTAACTCGCAACCACTTATTATTATCATCCCTTATTCTCGCCCTAATCCCTAGGAGAATCCCACATACAAGTGCCCTCTAAGGCCTCAACCTCTGGGTTCCCAACTCTATACTCAGAAGAAGACTCGGCTCTCCTTCCTCTTGCCAGCCAACACCCCGCATCACTAGTGCCCGAGCATCCCCCGATCTCTCTCTCTATGGTCGGGGATGTCCCCAAACTTATGGAGTCCATGTCCCTGTGAGGCGAAGTCCTATAATCCCACCCGAATGGACAACTTTAGCCCATCCTCGAATCTCCCGACTCGCCATGTCTCAGCCACATAGTCATGTCAACAAACTGCCAGTCTCGTGAATCTAGCCAGACTCCATTACTATCGGTCCCCCGTCAAATGAACTCGAGCCTCTCGCGTATGTCTCGCAAAGATCCGTAACAACTTACCCATGAATTCTGAACTCGCCCATGTCATCGCTTCAGTCTCTAGAGGTCTTTGCCCAATCTCCACCATACTGGGCCTCACCCCAGCTGGAATGTAATCTGAGAGTAACCCGAATGTGTCGAGGTAATCTCCATAGCCTCACACCTCGACCGCATGAAACCAATGGTCTGCTACCCTCGGATCTCCTCCCCCCATGAATGTCGGAGGATGATGTGCTCTAAACCTCCTCGGAGGCTACTCCGAACCTCCCTTGCTACCCGCTACACTAAAGCCTCCCGTGCAATGGCAAAGAGCCGTAATACCTACAAATTTCAACAAATGCCTCAGCCGGGTCAAATACCGGTGGTGCCCCAACCGCACTGCACGCCCCACGTGCTGTCACCCTCGACTAGCCATCTACACATGTCAAATGGCAAGTTAAATTTAAATTCTTAGTGATTCTAAGGCATAAATACACCCAGGACACTATTCATATACAAAAAATATTTTCATACATACACGTCCATGCATTCATAGGTAATGCAAGGCCATAATTTCATATTAAATCATTTTTAACAACAAAAATTTTATTTTATAAAATTTCATTTTAAAATATTTTATTTCATTTAATTTGATTTGATTTGATTTTTAATTTTTTTTTTTTTGAAAATCTTCAGAATATGCTCATGAACAAGGTTCAAACAAAGGATCAAACAAAGGTAATCGAAGTTCAAAATCGGATCAGTGCACTGGTGCAATACCAACGGACTCTGGTCGCACGCGCACGCGCGCCTGTGCCGCGCGCATCGCGCTTAGCCACACGCCGCGACCGCCGTGTCGCGGAGCGTAGCAGGTGTAGTGTCAGCTGTGCCCAACATCGGCCACAGTCGCGAAGCGCAGTCGCTACCGTGTCGCCTCGCCCAACCGCAGTCGTGGCTTCTGTCTGGGCGACACACTCCAAAGAAAGCCAAGCCAGACTGTGGTACCGTGGCACCGAGTAAGGTCGCTCCCACCGCATTACACTCAGACGCGACTCTCCCCGGCCACCCACGCCCGCCACGACATACAAACGATTTTATTATGACACACCCCGCCGCCGTGACGCCCGTCACGACACCGATCAGGTTAGACCCAATCGAGCCGCACCTAAGACAAGCGCCCTCCCTTGCCTAACACAAAAGCCAGTCAGCTATTACAAAACTCAATCTCTCATCATACTGGGTTGCTGCTCGCTTTCCACCACTATATCATACATACATACCTTCGGGACCCAAAGAACCCAATGTTTCAAGTGGATATAATTTGTGTGGCGTGGCTACAACCCGATCGCATATCCGTAGCCCTCAGATCGCGATATATCACTCTATATCGTGATATTTCTGCCTAAATGCCTAAAACGTCCTGAAAACAAAATATTGCAACTGAATCTTGCGACACAATTCCTCAGCTGCCTACCAGTCCAGCCACGATACAAAATTTTCCAGGCATAGGAAATTTATTTATTTATTTATTTTCATTTGTTCAAGCTACTAGAAAACCACCAAAAAAAATATTATTATTTTTTCAATTTCAGTAAACCAAATACAAATTTATTGGGAAATTTATTTTATCCTTTTTTTTTCCATTTTTGTTAACACTGTAAACCTTAGAAAAAAATTTCTTCACGCATTTTTTTTTTTCTATTTCTAATTTCTAGACCATTTTGTCCAAAATTTAACACCTAAGGTTATACTTTCTATTCTAGCGTTTCAACATCTTCCTATGCTATTCACTAAGCATATAATTTCAATCACAATTCAAGGCAAATACATGATCAACAATTCAATCAATATAAACACCATGCATGCAAGAGTCTCTATCACTCTTGTCCCGTGACTTCCTAGGTAATCACATACCTAAACCCTAACATCGAGCTATACCAAGCTATGATGTTCTTATACCTCAATGACCATGGTCTAAGCCCAAGTCCCTCAAGCCCTAGGTAATCGTATACCCAACTTATTGATACTAAGCTCTAGGTATTTATAAACCTAGGCTCCTGATACTGTCGACGCCCCCCAAACCCTGGGTTCGCTGGACAACCCGTCGTGGAATGCTCCGTAACTCCCGACACCACCACGAAAACGGCAGTAGTCTCCTTTGTACGGGGAGCTCTACCCAAGGTACAAACCTGTCCCAACAAGTTTACAATGACCACACAGGGTCCATATGCAAGTAAAATAATGGCCACTTGGGCCCCTACATCAATACTCACAAAACATGTCCCAACCAAATATATTACATGGTTCAAGAGTTTTTACATTTCTCTTAATTCAACATATATTAAACCTTAGAATTTTAATATATGTTACATGACAACATCAAAGCCACAAAGTCGCTTTCTTCTCAAGAAATGGCCTTTAATGAACAATGCCGCCTTCTCGATCGCTCCCCCCGTGATTCGAACAGGATCTCTCGACAGGCGAAAGCAAAGCCTGTAAAAGAGAGAGATAGCCTCTACACGGTTACCTTCCCACCTATGCACATGCAATGCAAAACAAACACAAATACAATTACATGAACCTACTCGAATGTTCACATGACCGATCCTGTCCCGAGTCCTCACCGACTCCTCACACACGCTTAAGCCAAATGCGAAGAATCAGCTAAAACAAAAAGCTTTTTATTTTTGAAACACAAACGAAGTTTCTAAAGAAATATCGACAACCTCCGAGGTGAATCGTTGATAACCCTCCCAAAAACACCATAGGCCTCCGATGTGAATTGCTGGACAATCTTCCAACACAATTCTCCTAAAATCTTCCAATAAATTCCTTTCACAAACATTTTCATTTTTGTTTCATTTCATGTCGCTTACCACCCTGATACTTGTAAGTCTCAAGGCATATGGAATGCATGATGCCAATTCCAACACATACCCATGCTAATATATTCACATGCATATATATTAACATAATTAATTCACATAAATTGGTGTTATGCAAATTCACAACCATTAACACCAAAATTAGCCTTACGGGCTAATTGACAAACACAAGCAATTCATTTTGAATCACTCAACATCATAAAATCACACCAAAATTCATGTCATATTCACGTGAATGCTGAAACCCTAAGCATCGCAGCTCACTGGCCAGTCAAACAAACCTCTCCACTTGTCAGCTGAGGCCGAAGCCATAACTAAAAACAAGCCTCGAACGTTCCTAACCATTTCTACATGGCTCGAGGCCAAATATTAACGTTAGCAGAAAAAGATCCTACCTCTGGGAGTTGTCGGAAATCCACCAAATCGGTGTCCACGCTGTAGCCCTCGCCAGAGAACGCGACTTTAGTTTCTCGCTTCTCCGTGTCGAAAAACCGACTTCAGTCCGAGTCGGCGGAATCGGAGAGAAGGGAGCACACTTCTCTCTAGAAATGAAACTCTAACTCCTCTTCAATATACGCCCAGCCACGCACGCGTTTTGTGTTTTTGGAGAAGATGAACACTGTTAATCTTTTGTCTCATTATCATTAAACATTTCCAAAATTCTCATCATATCCCTTCTTCTAGATTTTTGACACTTGGTATTATCTAGGCCGCTCCATTTCATCATCTCTACTTCAGAACATGTGTCACAAGAGCATGTAATAGGTGACTTTCGCAGTACTCACATGTCTCAAACTTCGCTTTACTAAGACTCCAACACCGTGCCTCAAACATGGAAATCTGACTGGCTCCTAATTCGACGAAATTGACGTGGTAGCTGGGGATTTCGCGAGACGATTCCAAATAGCAAAGTCCTGCTTTGCCATCCGAGATCTGTAAAATTCTCTATTTTTTATCCGAAATTTACGATTTTAAGTGTGCCATTTTTCCGAAAATTGAAATTTTCTCGGTCTTACATTTTTCGTTAGGATGATGGATATAATTTTATCAACCTTACCGAAATCACAATTTTCTACTGCTTTCTTCCTCAAATATGGTTTCTTTCCCAATATATTAGTTTCTTTCACACCAATCAAAATTTTGTTTTTCCATAGACATATTGCTACGTTGTTTTGTCGTCACTTTATCAAGTATGCAGTAGTTGTTTCTCGCTGACCCGCTAGCTCTTTAATGGATTTCTTGCATTGATAGTTCAAATTATAAAGTTTGATTCACAAATCATCATATCAAATCTTTATCAACTAAACATTTTAGATTATCAAATATATAAGCTTTTGATTTCGATCATTTTTACTATTAATCTAGATAAAACTATCCTTTAAAGTAATTCTATTCATTGCATTAACCTCAATCAAATTTATCTATTTCAAATAAAATATTATATGGTGAAATCAAACTTTTAGAATCACTTTGTTTTACAATGGTTTTTTGTAAAAGATGCTTAAATCAAAATTTTCAAATTAAATAATATATATATATATATATATAGCGTGAAAAAAAAAGTGACTTTAGAGTTTAGTGTAACTTTTTTTTTCTTTTTTTTTTTTTGAAAAGGACTTTAGTAAATCTTTTTTAAAAGGACTTTAGTGTAACTTCTTTTCACCTCCATTAAATGGTAATTTATATAGAAATGCTAGATCTAGCAGAGATTAACCTAAAATAAATAGTCGCAACCGCCTCTACATTTTCTATTTTATCCGTTTGAAAGTTTTTTTTTTGTTTTTTTAAATATTTTATTAATTAGGTCAAGAATTTCATTCAGTCTCAGAAATCAATATACAAGTCATGCAAAGGATGAGTCCCGGGAGGCATGACTGATTTGCATGATAACCCAAGCCTCTGCTAGATCATCTTCAAAGCAAAAACTCGGGAGGTGAATATTATACAATTAGATAAATGTAAAAACAATTCACAACTTTGTTCATGCACTGATCAACCATGGTTATATATGATAAAGGTTTAAAATGAGCTCATAGCTCACCGACTCAAGCCCAGAAGTGGTGTCGCCCAATGCAATACCCAGTTCCCAAGATCGCCCAAATCGAAGGCCCAAGGGGCTAGGGTCCAGTTAGACAACTCACAGAATTGGAAGCCCCATATCCTACAAATCGATCAGGTATCGCTTCATACGTAAATTAGAATAACCCTAGCAATATATTATCCCGTCGATCCAACCAAACCTTATCAATAAGGAAGCGGAAAATAATACCGTATCATCGCGCTTGAACTCCCCACAAGGAAAGAGGATTATCTCAAACAAACAGCTTCTTCTATATCTTGTACCAAATCCGATATGGACTAAAATAAGAAATATCCCGTCCAATGGGAAGGACTCCCAACCACCACCAACTGGCTGAACATCTACTATAAATACAAGACCACCCATCGGTGAAAGGTACGCAAAACCAACGCCAACATTCCTACACACATTCTCTGACACATACATATGTGCAACACATTCGCCTCTGCGCTCCCTTTTCTCGAAAAGAAACCGACTTAGGCACGGAGCGCCCACTCGCAAGCCCCCGACCGACCCCCCCCTTCTCTTCCTTGTTCACAGAGGGGGAGCACGTCCGGAGCCCGCAGATCAACAAGGTAACCATCCTACTCCCTCGGCCTCGTATTAACTGTGACGCCGCATCCCAAATTTCACAAACAATCCGGTCCAAATTTCAAACACCCCACGCGCGCCTCCAGCCTGGGCCCGGCTTGAAAAGCATCATCAGCTTGGCTTCACCAGGGAACGACAGCTCTTGAAATATAACTATTTCGGGCCATCGATGGTATCGACAAGGAACACAAGCAGTAACGCTAATCCGCCATGATGCAGATCCACCAGCAACATAATGCACCTCCAGACAAATGCAAGCAATGCAACCACACAACGAAGTGGAAGTACCGCCCTCGTCAATCAACGCCCGATAGAAGAATTCGAACAACTTACCGCATGGGCTGCAACATCCACTGAGATAATGACAGCCCGAGGACCGCAGAACCTTCCTCCTCGCAAGAAGCAACTCTGGCCGCTGACATTCCTCGTGGCGGCTGCATGCAGTCCGCCCCGATCTCGGGGCACCTACCCCAATCGTCCCGTTGGTATGAGGAAAACGGCTAAATACTGGGAAGTCGCGAACGAAGCACCACATCACCCCTCGCCCGAGCAGTGAGAGCGTGCACATGGGAGCAGAGGTTTCGAGTCTCAATGTGGAGCTTCAACCCAGGAAGGAGGTGGGTTAGAGTATCTGAGCCCCCGGTCACTATGGATAATTGCATAACAAAACCGAGTCTCTTCACACACAAATTTCCAGGTGCTACACTTCCCTTCCCAGCAGTTCAAAATGCTACAAATAAACATTCGGCGAAGTCAAAGACCGTCGATCACCTTAATACCACAAAAAATCATATGCAGCTATGCATGGGTATCAGACTTCGCGGCGATGCAGGGCACTGCGCCAGCCACTAAAAGGCCACCCGCCTCGCCGCCCAAATTTCCTTCATCCATCTCGCCAAGCCCGTGAACTATCCATTGGCGTTCGCCTCCCACTTCCCATCGCCGGAGTTTAACGTGAGCGTAAAGTCGAAGTTACCATCTCATGCCGAGTGTCAAATGTAGCTCCTCGTGAAAAGTTTAAAGTCATAATGCAAAGGTTCAATCGCTCGAGTCCCCTCGAAAAATAGATACCCGATGAGGAAGTTAACCATCACAAAGATTCATTGTGTTAGGGAGTACACCCGAAAGACTTGATGCTTTCCATCTCGAAGAATCCGCAAGCCGCATGGACGGCACTACTAAAGCAGAAATACATAAACTAACAGGAGGCCCCGATATCAAAGAAAGAGAGTTCTTCCACCCATAAAAGAAAAAGTACAACAGACAAACGGCGAGGACGAGTAAGTCCTAAAGGCAAGACGACTGAGACAGTCCCCAAAGAAAAAGATCGAGAACGATCCCCCAAAAGGAGGAACATAGACCGTCTCGCCCACCACAACCGGAAGACGACAACGGCTACTTCGCCCGGGGCCGCTTCACACCATGCACCCGTGTCACAGTCCCACATGAGGTGGTACGAAACGAAAGGCCCCGAGATGGCCAACTCGGGGATGAAATCGATCCCGCCCACAAGGGACAACTCCAAATATCATGAAGTTCCATAGGATTACTGACATCGTACCACAATTGTATACAACTCGAAAAGAGAGATAGAATACTTCAATACACATGGATATCTCCACGCTCTTGTATATCTCCTCGGGGAACTAAGCCCAGACCGTGCCCAAAGTCGTCCAGACCGAACTGTGCCCCGCACTACAACAAATGTACCAATCTCTACAAACTAAGAACTCAAAGATCAACAACCCCTGAGAAATCCACATGATCCTGAGTGGCTCATAGGAGGAGGAGAATCGTCTAGTTCGGCTCGAAAGCCCACCTGCGTAGCATCAGATCGGCAGAGACGGGGGAAATACAAGCAGTAACTAAACAGCCGCGACTCGACACTACCATCACATTCTCTGACTCAGACCTGGAGGGATGCCAGTATCCCCATGACGACCCATTGGTGGTTCGCGCGATCGTGGCCAACACAACAAATTCATCGTTTAATTGATAACTGAGTTCAACCGGGACATCATCTTCGCCTCGCCTTCACAAACGTGGCATCGGGAGAAAAGCTGGGGATCCCTCCAACACCCAGACCACGGGTTTTCAGAGAGAAGGTATTACCATTAGTTCGATTCAATGTGCCTGTCCCTGAGAACCCCCTTGCTGTTTCCTGACATTGCACTTCCCTCAACTAATAAAGCCATCCTCCTCAAGGTGAGATCACATGATAATCAAATTTCCAACCACAGCATGGTGTGAAATGAACCAGCAGGAGATCGCCGAGTGGCCGTGAATGCCAAGGTCACAAACCCCCTCCAGGAAACAAAAGGGCGCCGACAACGTGAATGTAGATTTAGTCGACATGCCGAATGTGCGCTCACTCAATTCGAACCCTGAGGAACTAGAACCGGTATCGCTAGATGACGTCCCGGAACATCTCGCCTATATCGCGCCTGGGGACTAACTGAGACCTCAAAAACCTCCTACTCAATTTTTAAGATGCATCAGAGGACATTTTCGTGGAAATACAAAGTGGACATGTTGAGGAATCGATCCTACGATAATCACTCACAGACAACACCAACCCATCCTTCACAGATCCCGTCACGCCGCACGCAAGAGTTTCCTTCGTGAGAGGGCAGTTTCACCACCAGAAACCGCAAAGCCTCCACAACAAACGAGTAACCGTGGGAGGTAGAATATCCCGCAGTGGTCGCACGTCGCCCTCGCTAAAAAGTAAACGTGGCAACTCAGACGACTTCACCGACATAAACAAGGTATGCCCGGCGACGCTTCCTCGCCAAGGATCGACTCACCGCTGACGCCACCGCCTACTACGAACTTCTCAAGCAGAGCGGACTTATTTTCCCACTTATACAATCGATTAGTAATGGACCCTGGATTTCACTGTGAAAGACCTCTTTCGTCACAAACTGTGGAACTTATCGCATCGAGCGATGCCACTGGCTCAAGAACGCAGGAGCGACCTACCGTAGGCTAAACCAAATGCTCCAAACGATAGGGAGCAACTATGGAGGTATTAATGATGACATGTCGGTAAAGCACACAAATTAATCTCCACATCCTCACCTCTCGAGGCGTTCCGCATCCTAAGGAATTACAAGCAACACGGTCAACTCCAATAACGCTTTCGGCGTGTCGGGCCCGAAAATTTCTCTGGCTTCATAGCGTCAACCACGGGGAATCGAGGCAAACCCAGATAAAATAAAGGCCGGCTCGGCATGCCATCACCATCGTGAAATAAAGGAAGTCCAACGACTGACGTAGCTGATCGCGCCCTCTAAGCCGATTTGTATCTGTATGAAAAGGACAGAAAGGCCAACCCTTCTTCTAAAGTTCAAGAAGGCCTTCCAATGGATGGCGCGAAGAAGCATTTACTACATTAAAAAACGATTCGAAGTTCTCCACCTATTTTAGTAAGTCCCGTCGAGGGAGAACTCTCACTCGCACTCGTCGTATCCGACTTCTCTGATCAAATGAAGTACCTGGTCAGACAAAGAACGAGAAAATAAAGACCTTAGCCTACTACTGGCAATGAGCCCGAGGGAGTGGTGCTTTTGGAGTGAGAGAAAACTGAGAATGGAAAACTAAAGAAGGCCAGTAACCATAGCTCTAAGTCTGGCCCCTGTATTTCCAGCTCACACCCATAGAAGTCCCGATATCCGACTTAAGCAAGTATTGCACAAACCGTGGTTCCGAGGTCAGATAAGCGGGCCATAGAGCTAAGCGAGTTTGACATCAGATACAAGCCAAAATGTACCATAAAAAGCACAAAGTCCTAGCCGACTGGGCCATGGAATTACTCCGATAGAATCCTCTCGTCATCACTCACGCAAGAATCACCTCCCAATCTAGAAGTCAGATGGAGCCTCAAATGCGCAAGGAAGTGGCTGGGTCTAATTCTAACCTCACCATGGGATAGACATTGAATATGCACTCAGATTTGGGTTGTCCTGATGCCTTAATTAACGAGGCCGCAGTATGAGGCCATGATACAAAGTCTCAACCTCGCCCATTCATTAGAGGCCGACCGGGATTAGAGGTATATAGTGACGCTCCCACCGGGTGAATGACAAATAAGAGACCTACAGCCAAAAGTGAAACGATGATTCTATACTCAAAAGGTCCGCATCTATTAAAGAAATTTGTGTTAAGTTCAAGTCAAACAAGTCCCTTAACAGAATTCCCGAGCGTGACGCCTCGCGCTTAAGTTAGTCAATAGATCCTCACAAAAGATCTCTAAGTAGTCGACGCTTGAATACACTTGGCTAACCTTATGTCGACTTATAAGATGATCTACTGTCTCCGACAGTCCGAAATGAGTTGACGGACCCCATTTGGAACTACATAATAGACGGAAGTCTACCAGACGACCCGAAAGAAAGCAAATAAAATACATAGATCACGCCAGTTCACTCAATCATAAAGGAAGTCCCATAAGCGAGGATTTTCACTCCCTTTCTTAAAATGCATCATGGGAGGACATCAAGTACGTGTTTGTAGGTAGTGCACACACGAGGGTGTATGCGAACCATATCTAGTCCCGCATTGAAGTGTGAAAGTTCTTGAAGGCAAGGATAATAACCTGTCAACCATATCACTAAGGATGCACCGATCTTAGTCAAGAAATGCGGATTCAAGCAGATACGCCAGATCTCACGCTCCCACAACCCTTAACATCAATCGCAAGTCCCTGGCCTTTCCAACTAGGTTTGGATATACAAAATTCCCGCCCACGGTGAAAGGACAAGGTAAAGTTCATAATCGTCGCAGTGGATTACTTCACCAAGCGGCGGTGTTTCAACCTTAGCCATAATTATGAGCAAAATACGCAATTTCGTGGCAGCCATCATATGCAGTGTTTGGCATCCCGTGAGTCTGGCATCGATAACTGTGTGCAAATACAATGCTAAATTCGTAGAAGCGGCGCCGAGCTCTACTAAAATTATTACTGCCCCCAAAGACATCCGCAATCGGAATGGACAGCCGGTCACGCATCGAACTCCCCAAGGTCAGCTTTGAAGACCAAATTAGAAGATCTTAAAAGGAGTTTGGTAGAATACCTCCCGAGGTACTATGGGCTGACGGCCACGTGGCTTCACAGAACCCTGAAACCCCAGAGCTCGTCTGAACTGGGCACAGGCAAAGAGTCCCGCTGAGACTAATAAAGTCTCCAAGAGTCGAGTTAGCATCGAGGAGTATAATGACGAGCCCTTCGCTCTAAACTTAGAGCGCCTCTAAGAAAAACGCGAAAGGTGTTCAAAGGCATGCATTTCGAGGAGATCATCAAAGGAAAGTTTCAATGAGGTACTAGCACCCAAAGGAGAGCTTCAACTACAGAGTTTTATAAGCCCGCGACTTAGTTCTTTAAATAGCTCCCCGCCAAGAAGGAAGAACCCAAAGACACCTGAAAAGCTAGCCCCCAACTGGAAGGCTGTCCTTATATCATCCAGAAATCATCGACTGTGCAATTATGAACTCAAAACAATAGGAAAATCTTTGCGACACGTGGAACGCGAAACATCTTGGCAAGCTTCTACCAAGAAGCATCATGGTAATGTTAAATACCGCTTTAACTGACCATGTGACGATAGAACGCTCATCGACTCATCTAAGCAAACATCCAAGCGCTCATATATGTAAGTATATAGGTGCAAGGCAAATACAAAGACACGACATAAAAGCAAAGAGTTCTTTATTTCAATCGACCACATTCGCCATAATCATGGTGTCCTCGACACATCTCTGAAAGTGAATATTCAAGACAAGCAGCCCATCAAAAAAAAAAGGCATAGGGAGAAAAGAAAAAGAAAGTGGAAAGAGAAGAAGAAAGAAAAAGGGTACAAAAGAGTTCACACTTTAAGAAAAAAGTTATAGACAAATGAGAAAGACGTAATGAAAGTCGGAGAAGAAGAAAAGGGAGTGATAGGAGAAAAGAAAAGAGGTGGATAGGGAGAGAGAGAGTGAGGAGGAAGAA
This sequence comes from Tetrastigma voinierianum, assembly GCA_016808115.1. Taxonomy (NCBI): domain Eukaryota; kingdom Viridiplantae; phylum Streptophyta; class Magnoliopsida; order Vitales; family Vitaceae; genus Tetrastigma; species Tetrastigma voinierianum. The sequence continues at coordinate 83,398 of JAEQBH010006468.1, forward strand.
GAAGAACAAAACAGGAGAGAGCAACAAGAAAGATGCGCCACCTCTCCGTGATGCATTCCCTAGCACCTGAGCTGGGAATAACATGACCATAAAGGGAGATCAGGGAAACACAACTCCCACGCTAGAAGAAAAATGTTTGCCGGCTCCAGATTCGTAAGAATCTACCACGATGATCAAACTCGACTCTTCATCTCAATGCAGATTCCAGCTTCCAGGCATTATACAAAAAGAATAAGCCTCGCAAAGAAGTTGAAACCCAGATGAGGTAAGGAGATCGTTGTATTCAAAGTTCGTAATCGATCCAAATTCTCCATAACCGCATTAAAGACGCCGCCTTTCCAACGAAAATTAACTTGTGCAACACGAAGCGCTTTCAACATATCAAACTCCTTCAACTACCAAGGCCACAACGCCGGAGCTAGCCGCTCACTCGACGAGCTCACCTTACTCCCGCACGCTTCACGCCGCCCAGGGGAGTCGACCAAACAGCCATCGCACCATGGCCACAAATACCGAGCCACGCCGCTCTCAATTTGACAGCTCACCTACCCGCACAGCCACGCCGCTCGTGGAGTCGACCAGCCAGCCACTCTGGCCACCACGCCGCCCACGCCCGGAGCCACGATGCTCAATTTGACGAGCTTTACTCATCTTCGCACAGCCATACGCCGTCTCAAGAGTCGACTCAAACAGTTACATTGCCACCAAGGCCACAACGCCCTGAGCCACGCAGCTCACCTGACGCAGCTCACTCTACTCCAAAGACAGCCACGCCGCCTCAGAGCGACCAGCCAGTTACAGAGCCAGCACTGCAGCCACGCCGTCGAGCCGCCGTCGCAATTTGACGAGCTCACTACTCCGACAAAGCACGCCGCCTTAGGAGTCGACCAAACAGTTACATTGCCACTGGTCACGGGCCGCCCGGAGCCACGTCGCCTCGCCAATTTGACGAGCTCACCTAATTCGCACAGCCACGCCCCGCTCAGAGTCACTTCAAATTTCTCAAGCTTACATTGCCACTAAGGCCACAACGCCGGAGCCACGCCATCCGATGAGCCTTCCCATCACACAACATGGATTCAGCTCTACTTTATTATTCATTCACAGCCTTCTCCCATCACTCAGCATGGACGAGCTCCTCCTCAATTATTCATTCTAACGAGCTCTTCCCATCACTCAGCATGGACGAGCTCTACTTTACTATTCATTCTGACTAGCTCATCCCATCACTCAGCATGGACGAGCTCTACTTTACATCTACCCTCGACGAGCTCATCCCTACTACCCAAGATGTGGACGAGCCTCTACTTTACAACTCATTCCCCGACGAGCCTCACCCCATCACCTCAAAGATGGACAAGCTTTTCCCACTTTACTATTCATGCCCGACGAGCTCATCCCATCACCCAGCATGGATGAGCCCCCACTATACAACTTCATTCGACGAAAGCTCACCTCCCATCACTCGCATGGACGAGCTCTACTTTTACATTCGCTCGACGAGCCTTCCCATCACCCAGATGGACGAGCCTCACTTACAATTCATTCCTGACGAAAGCCTCATCCCACCTCGTGGACGAGCTCTACTTACTATTCATCTCCGACGAGCCTCAACCCATCACTGCCAGCAGGGACGAGCCCCACTTTACAATTCATTCTGACGAGCTCACCCCATCACCCAAGATGGATCAGCTCTGTACTTCTTACTATTCATTCCTCCTCGACGAGCTCATCCCATCACCCGCCAAGTGACGAGCTCTACTTTACACCATTTCGACGAGCTCATCCCATCACCCGTGGACCAGCTCTACTTTACACCATTCCTCGACTGTTCATCCCATAACTCACGCGGACGTAGCTCTTACTTTACTATTCATTCCGACGAAATTTCAACCCATCACCTCAAGATGGGACGAGCTCTTACTCTTTACATAATTCATTCTACGAGCCTCAATCTCCATCACCAAAGACGGACGCAGCTCTACTTTACTATTCATTCCGATGAGCTCATCCCATCACCAACGTGGATCAGCTCTACTCATATCTTATTGGATGAAATTCATCCCATCACCTCGCTGGTGGACGAGCTCTACTTTTACAAATTGACGCCCGACGAGCTCATCCCATCACCAAGATGGACGAGCCTACTTTACTATTCATTCCGACGAGCTCTTCCCATCACCCAACATGGACGAAGGCCCTCTCAATTATTAACTCGACGAGCTCTTCCCATCACACAGCTATGGACGAGCCTCTTACTTTACTATTCAGATGCCCCCGACGAGCTCATCCCATCACTCAAATGCGGACGTAGCTCACTTTTACAATTCATGCCCGACGAGCTCATCCCATCACCTCAAAGGTGGACGAGCTCTACTTTACACTATTCTCGACGAGCTCATCCCCATCACTCGCACGGGATTCAGTCGTTTTAATATTCATTCACAGCTCTCTCCATCACCCAATGCTGGAACAGTAGCCCCTCAATTATTGACTTCCGACGAGCTCTTCCCATCACAATGCAAAGACGGACAGCCCCACTCTTGGCTTTATATTCATTCTGACTGAGCTCATCCCATCACCTCAAATGGGACTCCAGCCCCCACTTTACTAATTCATCTCCCACGAGCCTCATCCCATCACTCAGAGCCGGACGAGCTCTACTTTACACTCATTCGAATAGCTCATCCCTCACTTAGCTTGGACTGTTTCTCTACTTTGTTAATCATTCGACGAGTCTGGTCCCATCACCAAAGATGGACGAGCCTCTACTCTTACTACTATCCCTCCACGAGCCTATCCCCATCACTTAGCACGGACGAGCTCTACTACTATTCATTCCTCGATTTACTCTTCCCATCACCCAACATGGACGAGCTCCTCCTCAATTATTAATTATGACGAGCTCTTCCCATCACTCAACATGGGCAACCTATTCGCTGACCCATTCTTATTCAAAGAATCCTCACATTAACTGCCACCCATCGCTTTACATGAACTGCAGTTTCACTCTGACACTTACATCGACAAACTCTTTCCTCAAATTTACATAGGATCTAATCCTTCCAATGCATTAACTAAATCAGTCAGCACTCCTTCAAGGCCACGACGACTAAGTCCGACCAAATTATTCTTCCCACTCATCCTCAATCCGCCATTCAAATCACGGAATTTTTAACACGCTACAATGAGAACGCTGATGATATATATATATAAAAAAATAAAATAAAAAGAAAAAAAAAGCAGTAAGAGAGTATATTTATATGTAAATATGTTTCTAAGGCTACACATGTTCGGGTCTCCTACGCGACCGAAAAACATATATAAACGACAAAGCCGTGTCGCAAACATAAGCATAGGAGATTAGATGTCAATGAGGAACGGACGACGAAGAGGGGGAATGGGGCCACTAATAAGTACCAGCTCTCGAGAATAGTTCAGAAAAAGACTCCTCCGCTCACACCGGGAGGTCAAAATTAAAGTCCGTGATCCGAGTATGCTGCCGACAATTCTTCCTGGCTGAAAGAGCCACCGTAAGCCCACCGAGCAATCGGCCCTGGTCCCTGCACTTCGCCTAATGACCCCATCCCTCCCGAGCAACTAAACTAACTTGGCCGGCGAGATCCACACGCAAATTCGCGACAATCCTCGCCCGCCAAGCTGGCTCTTCAAGATTCCCCGACGAGCGCCTCTAGCAACGCCTTGCACTCCTGAAGCTTCACGGATTGTCAGCTTCGAAAGTCAAGGCTTTGCTTATCATTCGATCGCCGTTAACCCGCACGAATTCACAAGATCCCACTACTCGCAGGTAATGAGCTCCTAACCCGTGTGCTCACTTAGATCAAATTTCTCCCGCCTCACTCAAATCACTTTGTGAAGCCTCGGACCAGTTTCCTCAACTCTCCGGAAGCACGGCTTTGGCCACCGCTCAAGTTACTTCGAACCTCGTCTTCCTACTTTCTCGCCCTAGCATGAGCCGACGGCGTGCTTTAAACGACTAGTCGCTCCACTTCTTCAATATATGTCGCGCTCATTCCAAGTACTCTAAGGTTCGTGTATGAGAGGGGCCACCTTCGCTTTATAAATTTAGCAATTCTTACATAAGCCAAGGATTTGGCCTTCTCACAGTGTCTTTCAGATGAGTGGCTACCTCGTGATATCAAACATGAAGATAACGCTCAACACCGAGGCAAAGATGGAAGCCAGAAGCACACCATGGGGACTCTTATCAAGAACCCCCAAGCGGATAAAGCAAAGCCTCGTCAACAAGCATCGCCTTCGACTCCTGCCTGAAATCCGAGGATGGAGGAGAGCGCACTCGTGAGTTCGGTGTTAAAGAAAAGAGTCCAAGCTTTTGGCCGACTTTCGCTTCGCTCAGCTCGTCATTTTCGAGGAGGCGATTTGGCTTCTTCCCAGTTGGGCGGATTCGCATTTGCTAAGTAGGCATAACCACCAACGATTGCTCGGCGGCCGCCATTAAAGGGTCTTTAGCCCTTCCGTCGGGCTTAGGGGAAATTGGGGGGCTCAAAATCACGGGAGCCTCGCCTAAAGGAGACGACGCCCGCGGCCTCGAGCAATGATGCGCTCCCAAATTTTCGCCGAACCCAACAAACCGCCGCTCCTCCTCAATGGAGCTCGGTTTTTTCCTTTTCACACTCCAAGGCTTCCGAGATGCCACCCCCAAATGAACCAAGATCTCTCCCCTGGTAGGAGCGCCAGACAGTAAGCCCAACTGAGAGGATCCTGCGGTAGCAAAGAGGCAAAGACCCCGGCTGCAGGAACAGAAAGGACCTTTAGATCGGATGGGACCAGAACGTCCGACCTTACCACCCCTCGCGTAAGGACGAGCAGCTATCCCGCCAACGCTAGTGGTTATTATGACATTCGCTAAGTTCAAGACGAGCCTCTGGGAAACAAACAGATAATACAACATCAGAAACATCCGACCATCTTCAGATAAGTCATACCAAAAACAAAGACAAATACTCACGAATGTTAATGTGGAGCGCCCGCAGCCGGGGAACATCTTTGGTGTCATCCTTGCTCGAAGGATTGTATTCCCAATTGAAACCGCCATCTACAGAGACAGCGCCTTCCATGAATCTATGCGAAGACAGTCACAGATCACTCAAGTAGAGCCCTGAACGCCCTGAAAAGAAAGCCCTGGGTGGTCTCATTTGGGCGAAAAGATGAAGAAACAAGGCCAAGCTTAGGGGATGCCGAGCCCTTTATCCCTGGGGCAGCCAACCCCAATTCAAAATGCCCCAACCGCTGAGCGAAGTTAGGGAGGGGCAAATGTTGAAATGTTGCAAAAGACTCTTCACGAAGGGTGCAGAGAAAACGAAGGCCATCATCATTAAAGGCGCCTCAAACAAACCATCCTGTGCACAAAAGTCGGTAAAAGGTTAAGACATTCTGGGACCCATGCACGGATACAAGGGGTCGATAATCCATCAAAGAAAGGTACTCCCATACGAAGGCCTGACCTTTACTAGTCCCACATTCACGCATGTCGACCGCCATGCGTACCACCCCCCCAGGATAAGGATTAGGTTTATTTTCTTACCTCTTACTAACTAGAAGAGGGAGGCGCCTTCAAGAAGATCAGATTCAAATAGTACCAAACTACCGGAGAGATCTCTTCAGACAGTGTCACAACAACTGGAGAGCCTATCAATTAACCAAGAAGAGGAGCGACCCGGACCCATGACGGAGACAAGCGATAAGAAATAAAAGCCGATCGGTTAAACCCTAGTGTTTCGTCGTACCAATCAAAACGATATGACACAAATGCACTAAATACAATGCAGTTAAAGGTCACAAAAAGCGCATGAACAGAGGCTAAGAAAGAAAGGGTCCCTAAGTGTGTTGCATGCAAGATCAAAGATATCCACTAAAGAAATGTAAGGAAACCGGAGGAAATGGGAGAAATAAGCTGAAACCTAAGGGTCATCATTATTACAAGACTTATGATCACACAAGTTTAATGGTTCAACCACTAATAGACGTAGAAACCCGGCACCTATAATGAGAGAATGAGGCAGCCCTCGCCTCACGCCGCCGTACACAGCGTCAAGCAACTGATAGGTTTGCAACAGGCTTGCAGCCCACCTCCACTGGGCCCAAAGAAGTGGTACGCCCAATGCAATACCCAAAGCTCCCTCAAGATTCCGCCAAATCGAAGGCCCATACAGGGTCCAAAGGACAACTCGAATGAATTGGAAGCCCCATATCCTACAAATCGATTGCGATCGCTTCATACGTAAATTGGGGAATAACCCTAGCAATATATTATCCTGCCTATCCAACCAAACCTTATCAATAAGGAAGGGAAAATAATAACGTATCACGCTACTGAACTCCCCAATAAGGAAAGATAGGATTATCTCAAACAAATAAATCCTTCTATAGTCTTTGGTGGGCCAAATCCGATATGGACTAAAAATAAGAAATATCCATCCAATGGGAAGGACTCAACCACCACCCAACCCGCTGAACATCTACTATAAATACAAGACCACCCATCTGGGTGAAAGGTACGCAGAAAAACCAATGCCAACATTCCTACACATTCCCATTTGATATACATACGCAACACATTTGCCTCTGCAGCCTTCTTTCTCTCGTAAAGAAACTGACTTAGTGACTGAGCGCCACAAGTAAGCCCCACACTTCCTTCTTCCTGTTATAGGGAGTTACACATCCGAGCCCGCAGATCAACAACGAACTTACCTTAGCCTGCATAATCCAGACGCCGTATCCCAAAATTTACAACAAACAACTGGTTCAAATTAAATACCTCCCACGCGCCCAAATTCTGCTCTCGGCTGAAAGTGCCATCATCAATATATAATTTGAATTGTCTTGCGATTAACAAAAATGAATTCCTTTTGATTTTATTTTAATACTGGTTTATACATTTATTTTTTAAATATCAGGAAATTTAAAGATTTAAAAATAACCCATTCAGTTTTAAATATGGGAGGAACTTGAACATTTTTAAATATCAATCGAATCCTGACGCTATCAACTTGATGTTAATAAGAGTGAATTAATCGAATAGTCAGATATTTTTATTTCAATTCTCGACATGATTTGTTAGCTTTTTCAAAAATTTTTATAAAATGTAATATTTATTTCTTTCATGATCAAGGTGTCTTGTATGGATTTGGTTATTTTGTGTATCTCTTTCAAAACATTAGAATATTGCAGAATTCCTAAATCTAATATATATAGTTAGACAATGAAGTTCTGAGATAAAACATTATAAATATTTATTTTTTTCTTTTTTTTCTTTTTTTGTATATTTTCTTCATCGGACACTATGTAAAAACAAGTGCTTCTTAAAAAATAAAATTTATTATGCATAGGTTGGGATGATTACTTATTTTCCCTTTGGAAAGCCCTAATCGTCTTCCCTCTATTTTCTCTTTTAAGTCCTTCATTAGATAGTATTAGAGGACAATCTGATTCCTCTTACTATGACCAAGATATAAGTGATTCTCCACACCAGGGTCACTATTTCCCTGCCATTTGTTTCCATATTTGTAATCAGACATATACAATGTATCTTGTCTATAAACAATATCTCTCACAACTTATTTGCTCGAGGCATTTTCCTTACACATCGTATTAAGTTTAGGTCAACCATTTGCTAGTTTTTTTTTTTTTTTCTATGTCAATCCAACACTTCTTCAAGCCTACAATACAATGGTTCACATTGTGACCATCAAACTAGCCCCCAATACCAAATCATCTCTTGTGGCGCTTCGTTAGTTTGTTCCTTTCTCCTCGCTTGAAAAGTGACATCTTATGGGATATTCGATCGGTCTTTTCCCTCGCACCTACCGCTCAAGTCCATGTTGAAATGATCTTGTTCCTAATCCCGCCTACAAGAAATGGTACACGTAAGGATCGTATTTAGCTCCTGCACCTGTATGCCTCTCTCTCATCGCAGGAATGTATGGCAGTCAGTTAATCGCACCATGCCCTCACATGATGCTTACCGGCTCAAGTTTCATTTTTCTCATACCAAAGAATTCATAGAACTCCAACTAATGCAACGTGGCTCGTGGTGTTACAATATGAACGCTCTTTCCGATCATTATGTGATTAGCTTAGTGCCATTGGGCAAAACCAAGCCTGATGACACAGATAAGGTACATTGGTTTCTACATGGCCTGGTTCTAATTTTTTTTAAAAATTCCTTTCAACCTCCATGTTAGTCATTCTGTCACCGCCTCGCCAATCTGTTCCAAGCCTCACCCACGAACTTTTTCTATATCAATCTCGGGATTCTTCTTTCGCCTACTATGGTCGTCTTAAGTGGTACTTCTTTAGTCATTTTAAACTGTAGCCTCTCCCTCACCAAAGATCAAGACCATCTGCTTAGACCTTTACAACCACTTTGCCAACAAGCAAAGTGCTAATCACACAAATCGCCAAGAAATGTCAAGTAAACTCGCAAACTATTGAAGAAAGCCAAGGCTAACTATTTGATTAAACATTTGTTGCCACCTCCCTCGATGGTTCTCAAGATACTAAGAAGAACAATGGTACATGGGAGCAACTTCTCACATGACTAATGATGTTGCCGCCTTTGACAAATTTGTCCCTTACACCGTAATCAAATGTGTGTCTCAGGTAATTGGCCAATCTGCGTATTTCATTGGTTCTATATCCTCTTATTGCTTTCTCATCTTTTAAAATGTCCAGGTTCTTCTTTGTTCCTCACATTACTAAAAAATTTATTGTCCATTAGTAAGTTAACTCCATGAGAACAATTGTTTAGTGACATTTTCTTCCTTTCCGGGTTTTTACCATATTCTCATCGCGGCTATGCAAAGTTTTCTCATTCCACTCTTCAATGTACTTCTCATGATTCTCCTGCCATTTGGCATGCACGATTAGGACACCCTTCTTTTCGTGATTATTTCGCTCTTTGAATAAGCATGGTGTAATTCACATTTTCTAATCATGTGCAATTTTGATTCAAAAATCGTGTTTTAAGCTCGCCACCAGGGAAAAAGCTCACCGCTGTTTTTCCAAATTTGAATCAACATTCCTCCTTTTATTTGAACGGATTCATCAGTGGATTTATGGGGTCGCTCTCCAATTCCCTCTCCATCCGGTTACCAATACTATTGTGTCTTGATAGATGATTTCTCTCGCTTTAATTGGTTCTTCCCTTTAAAGCTTAAGTCATATTTTTTTGACATTTTTGTCCAATTTCCCTTTACTCGCGTATGTCACACCAACTGACTATAAAATCAAATCATTTCAATGTGACGGAGGAACATAATTCACCAACCACCGTTTTACTTCTTTCTTCATAAGTGGAATTGGTGGCAACGATAGCTTATCCTTATACCCCTAATCAAAATGGTAGGAGCTACTGAAAGAAAACATCAAGCCACATCATAAAATCGGTCTCACTATGATGTGTTCCCATTCGTATACCTCTTCATCTTCAGGTCGAAACCTTCCACGATGCATCTCATCACCGACCCATCACCCGCTCTGATAGCAAGACTCCTCGTGGAAATTCATGTGCAAAAATTCTTCATTTTTATTTGCTTCTATACTTTGGTTGTCTTTGTTTTCCTTTCTAAGTGTGATTATATGCCCCATAAATTATCACCTCACTCTATTCGTGGTTTTTATCGATGCGTCTTCATAAGGGTTTTTGTTGCTTGGATAAGAAAACTAACCGGGTCTATATGTCCATGTTCAATTTTTTAAGAATTATTTTCCTTATGCTACCCACTATTCCTTCCTTCTATTAAGAACTCGGGATTATGTTACCTTTATTAACACTTGTGACCGCTTCCTAGTGATAGTCTCTTTCCCCATAAGTGTGGACTCCCGCTCTCGAGTTCAAGCCCCTCCACCCTTGTGTTCCTCAGATCGACTCAAGTCCCATTCTCATGCCCTCCCATCACGCCTCAACCCTCTCTCGCCCGAACCAGCTTCCCTGGATGTCCCCCTCCCACCCGCCCTCCCTCTCTTCCCTCCGCCCCTTAATTGTCTACCTCTACTCGGCCCCCATGATCACTTCGTGCTTAGGATGGCATTGTTAAGCCTCTCATTCTTCATTTTTGTTATGTGTGCTCACCGTCCATGGGTTTGTGTACATTCTCTGAAGTAGAAAAGAGCTTCCTCGTGGTTTTAAATAGCCTGCCAAGCATCCAAATTTCGTTCTTGTCAATGGATTTATGAAATTTCCACTCTATCATAATAAACACATGGCGATTAGTTGTACTTCATCCCAGCCTAATCATAAATGTTGTAGGTTGAATGGATTTTAAGACTGCTCATGTCGATTTCCGATCCATCGAGTGTCACAAAGCCGTCTAGTGGCACAAGGTTATTCCTCAAGTTATTGCATTACTTCCTGAAGAAACTTTTAGTCCTTCACGGTTCACCTACTGCTGTATTATTTTGTCCCTTGTTGCTATGAATAATTGGCCTTTACGTCAACTTGATGTAAAAAATGCCTTCCTTCATGGCTTTCTATCCGAGAAAGTCTATATAGAGCAACCCCCAGGCTACATTGATCCACAATTCCCAACTCATGTCTATCACTTACAATGTGCTCTTTATGGCCTTAAATGTGGATCCTCGAAAGCATGGTTTCCCGTCTGTAACCAATTTTTGCTTGGTATTAGGGTTTTATTGCTAGTCGTGTTGAGATCCCTCCCTCTTGTCTATCATAGTCCCTATGGTGTTATTTATCTTTCTATATGTCGATGATATGGTAATACCAGAAGCAATTCTTCTATGTCGAGTTCTCTTACAGATCGCTTACAAAGAATTTTCCAAGAAGGATCTCTAAGTGGATTCACTCATATATTTTGTGGGATTGAAGTTGTTAAAATGACAAGGGTCTTTTTCTCACTAAGCTAAATACTAGCTCGATCTTTGACTCTAGTAGAATCGTGGATTGGTGCCCATTCCCAACTCCTTCGTGATCCTTAATCTCACCGACCCGATATACTCCGAACCAAATGCCACACGCTTTTGTTCTCTGGGATGGAGCATTACAATATCTCACCCCCACCTACCGATTTATCCCAGCAATGTTAAGTCCGGCTCTATATGTCAATATATACGCATGATCCCACCGCTGATCATTTTAGAGCCTTCAAGCGCATTTTGCACAATGTCAAAGGAACTCACCATTATGCTTCCAACTCACTGGATTCCTCTCGACTTTACTTACCTATTTTGATGGTCGATTGGCCTGGGCCGTTTCAATCACTCTATTGCTCCACAACCTGGATTTTCTCTCGTTTATCTTGTATTAATAACATAAATTTCATGGTGCTCTAAAAAGCAAACTATCGTGCTCTTAAGGCCTCATTGGCCGCGTGAATCTCCTACGGACACTTCAACTTCTTCAAGAACTCCATATCACCCCTCCTCTCCTCCTCAGACTCTTACAAAGACAACAATAGGGCCATGTTCCATTGCTTCCAACCCACACCAAATCTCGCCTCCAAACATATATTAATATTGACTATCATTTTGTTGGTGGGACTTGTTGCCCACAAGGTTGGTTAGTCTCGCTTTGCTCTTTTCACACCTACAATCGGGTCGATGTTTTTACAAAAGGGGCGTGCCAACAAAAATTCTCTTATTGATCATGCCAAGTTGTGCTTTTCCTCTTTCTACCACGCAAACTTTCACAGGGGGATAAGAGAGGACAATCCGATTCCTCTAATTATGAGACTCAAGAGCTATCAAAGATTCTCCACAATCGTAGCGCTTATTTTCCTTGTATATTTGTTTCCATGTTTGTAATTGTATTAATGCATCTTCTAATTATAAATGAATATCTCCTCATAGCTTATCTACTGAAAGATCTCATGTATATGAGTGGATGATTTTTTTTATAATCTTGGCCTAAAAATCACTTCCCATCGCTTTTGCTCAAGATCCTGGGTTTTCTTTCAATAAAATAGTTATGTCTACAACTGACTAGGTGTACTCCTTATTCTTAATTCCTTTGTTTTTCCTATTTCTTTGTCGTTGATAGATGCAACAGATAGTTGTGTGTCGTTGGCTCTTGTGTATTTGTGTCACTCACATTGGCTCTTTTCATGATTTTCGTGTTCATAGCTCAAATGACGTTAGATCAGATAAGATAATTATCATATCAATTAGATTTTCGCTTAATAAATCAGAATCTTATGTATTCTAATCATTTTATTATCAAATGTAGCTTTATTTCCATCATTGTTGCTATTAACACCGATATCGTGTGATCATCCTTTAAAGTTTTTAGTATTTTTATATGGATACATTTAAATCAATAAATTTATCTATTTTAAAATATGTATATATATATATATATATATATATATAGTATATATATACATACATACATATGTATATATATATATGTATGTATGTATGTATATATATATATGTATGTATGATATATATATATAGAGATATACATACATACATATGTATATATATATATATGTATGTATATGTATATATATATATGTATATACATGTATGTATAGAGCAGAGTGTATGTATGTATATATATATATATACATACATATATATATACATATGAAAGAGTAGTATAGTATATATATATATATATATATATATATATATATATATATATATATATATTTTTCTTCTTCTTTCTTTTAAGATGTTGCATTTTTATACAACTTGTGAACTATTAAATTTCTAGGAATAATGCATTTTAGTAGCCTTGCCCTTTAAATTTTTGGTATTTGTCCTACTCTTAAAATGTTCAAATTTAATCCCCTGCAATATCTAATGCCACCATCTAATTTTTCTATCTTAATCATTAATTTTTATTTAAAAATTAGATAAAATTAAAAGATTGATTATGTAATTTTTTAGTTAGAAATGATAATATTTCTTATTAAAAATTAATTTTCAAAAAATTGAGATAAAAATTTAATTTTTCTTATAAATATTATATAAATTTAATATTTGTAATGAGGATGATATTTTTTCTCATGGTATTTTGTTTTTCAAAAAATATCTTAAAAATAAATTATTTATCTTAATAAATTTTTTTTGGAATTTTTTTAGAATGTTATACAAATATTGAATAAATTAAACGGTAGAGTTTTTTTTTAAAATGAGATTAGATACTATAATAATTTCCTTTTATTTAAAATTCATTTTTTTGGAAATTCTAGATAAGATTTTTTGGCTTCTTTGATAAATACATATGAATTTAACAGTGTAAAGGAAGATGTGGCTAAAAAATGAGGATGATTTTTCAGTGTATTTATTTCTTTAAAAAATAATTAAAATTATTTATATAATAATAATAATTTTTGTATAATTTTTTAATAAAATTATAAAATAATAAAATAATTATGATACGTAATTTATTTTAAAAATAAGTACCTGAGAAAAATCAACTTCATTATACAAAATTAATATATTATCTACAAAAATAAATTTTTATCCAAGAGAAATTAATCTTTAAATGAAATGATTATCCTTATTCATTCAATTCTTTTTAGAAAACAATCCATTTTAATTTATTTAATATTTATATAATTTTGTATAATATTTTGGCCAACATTATAAAATAATAAAATAATATGATACGTAATTTATTTTTAAGTTATTTTAAAAAAATAAGTACTTGAGAAAAATCAACTTCATTATACAAAAATTAATATATTTTCTAAAAATAAATTTTTATCCAAAAGAAAATTAATCTTTAAATGAAAAATGATTATCCTATATCTATTCAATTTAAAAAAAAATCCATCTTTTTATTTATTTAATATTTATATATATTTGTATAACATTGTAAAATTTCTACTAAATAAAAATAAAATTTTATTATAATTGATTTCTGAGTTATTTTTTAAAATAAAATATAGTGAGAAAATATCATCTTTTTATAAATGTTAAATTTATATATTTTATAAACCCAGAAAATTCTAATTTTCAAAATGGTAAAATTTGTAATTTCTATCAAAATTAGAATTTTTCTAGATCTCGATGACAAAATGGACTCACCGTTGGAATCGCCCTCACAAATCTAGCTACCATTATCAATTCTCACAAATCCCGAGACACTAATTTCACGCTTCACAAGGTAGTTAGTAAAGACACTGACACACTTTATTTACTACAGCCACACGTGTCAAAGAAAATTAACAAACGCGAGAACAATGTGGCTCATACGACACGTGACATCTCTAATCGGGATGGAACAAAGTAAAGTACAAAGAAGATAAAGTCAGAATCCTATCAACCAAACGGAAGGTCGACATGTGGCAAGCGCAGAGGAGACCCAATCTCACCTCCTCTTCTCCCAAACGGATTGAGGAAATTAGAGAGAGAAAAGGAAAGAGAGAAAAAGGAAGGATTTTGAATGAGAGAGGCTCCACCTTCTCTCTAAAATTTTAATGATCTGGACAAGAGGCAAGGTTCTCGCTTGCCAAGAGGTAGTTTCTCTACGCTTACAAGAGCAGACAGGACACCATTTGGTGTAGTTTCGACAAATCAGAGATAGTCTCTTAACTCTACTTGGTTTATTTTCAGTTTAAGAGCCTTGTTAATGGTTTGAATGGTGTGAGGCCGCAGAGCTGGGCCGTCGGTCATCCCAAAACTTGGAATTGAAATACCGGAATTTCCTGGACCTTTTTTGCGCCCGATCAACCCTGAATAAAAAAAAAGGTCCTCAGGTGCCTTATATGTGTATTATATTTGTGTGTTATCATCATATTTTAAACAACATGCAAATTGTGGTTTGAGGCCGTGGAGGTCGAAATGGCTTATGGATTTCTGCTCCAAAGAATGGAAACTGTTTGATGAGGTAGGTCAGCCCGTGGACACCACACATCATTTTTTGGGGACTGCTGTAAATATAGTCCCGCCATGATTGATCGAAATGTCCATGTGAATTTGCTTGAATTGATGACATGATTGTGTGGTGAAAATGATATGTTGATGGCCGTAATTTAACGTGCTAACATGCGAGTCAACAGGCGAATATAATCAGAAGGTGAGCCATCGAATTGGATATATGGAATTAAGATAATGCATTTCATATGCACCGAGGCACCCTAGAATAGTTGGTGAGTGCATGACAAATAAATTGAGGGTTGTCCAACGAGATAAATTCTTTTGTAAAAATTATTAAAAATAATAACTTTATCGAAAGTTGTCCCGAAGAATTGTGTTGAAAATTGTCCAACAATCTCATGTCTAGGCCCATGAATTGTTTCTCTTGAGAGTTACCCAACAAATTCACTTCTGGCGATTGGTCTGAATGTATTTATATCTGAGGGTTGCCCACAATTTAAAAGCAAATATTTTGTTTGAAAAATGATTTTCTATACATGCTTAGGCATGTGCTAGGAGTCACAGACCTCAGACACGGGGGATTGGGCGTAGATATTCAAGTAGGATCAAGTATTTGCTTGAATGTGTTTGGTTGCCATTACATGTGCACTTAGCGCAGGAACCTTCCTTCCTCCTGGGCGTGTGTGTAGACAATTCCACTATTTGGGTACGTCAACCTCGTCGGCAGAAACATGTTTCAGTAATGTGTGAGTGTTCTGGGAAGACTCGCCATTAGACCACGCCATTAGACTTACACGCTTTTAAGAAAAAAGTCTGGATTGCGACTTCTCGATATATATTATGTGAAACACGATTAAAAATTCTAAATTTTAATATATGTTTATATTAAGAATGATGTAACAACTCTTAAAACTATTTCAATATAGGTGGATGTATTTTGGTGAGTATGATGTATAGGCCAATGTAGCCATTTTTACTCATGTATGGTCCTGCCAGGATATGAGACACACAAGTTAAAGTAGGTCGGGACTAAGGGTCAACCTGACCCTGAAATGGGGGTGTCACAATATTATTTGCAAAAATTAATTTTTTTTAGCTAAAATTTGAGAAAATTAATTTTAACAGATAATTATCCTGCCTAACTAAAAATTATTTTAAAAATCAATATTTTAATTTCTTATCTAATTTTTAAATAAAAATACGCATAATGATTAAAATTGAAAGGATAGATAAATGATAAATAATAAGGTTACACAAATCCATTTGTAAAGGACTTATTTTTCTTTTTTTTTAATATGCGAGGGATCAATTTTAAACATTTAAAGTAAGGGTAAATATCAAAAGTGTGAAAAGTGCAAGGAATAAATGTCACCCATTATTCAATTTTCTAAATATAATTGAAAACGAGTTTGTCTTTTGAGATTTAAAGGGTTATTTTATTAAAATAAACAATGATCCTCGTTTACAAAAACAACCTTTCATTATTCTTTTCACCCAAACAAAATACTTCTCCATTTTTATAAACATTTTCATCTTTTCGAAAAAATATTTTCTTCTAAAATACCATTCTAAATAATAATAGAAGCGTGAAAAAAAGAAAAAAAAGGTGACTTTATTGTAACTTTTTTTTGAAAAGGACATTACTGTAACTTTCAACTTCGGTTAATGGTAATTTATATAGAAAATGTGAGTTCATAGCATGAGATTAACCTAAAATAAATGGTTGCAACCGCCTCACATTTTCTATTTTATCCGTTTGAAAGTTTTATTCTTATTTTTAAAAATATTTTATTATAATTAGGTCAGTAAATTGCATTCTTGAGTCTATAATTTAAATACACAAAGTCCTGCTAGTTAGATTTAAGTCCGATAAGTATGACTAACGTTTGCATGATTAACCAGGCCTCTTGGTAGATCATCTTCAAAGCAAAAAAAACTGGGAGTGTGAATATTATACAATTAGATAAATGTAAAAATAATGACAACTTTGTTCATGCAATTCTGATCAACCATGGTTATATATAATCTTGAAATTGTTCAGGGATTAATAAATGAATTTTGATTTGGTTTTAAAATTGGGTTTATCCATTTATTTTTAAATATTAGGAGGAAATAAAGATTTAAAAATAACTAGTTCTTAATCATTTTTTTATATCACTGAACTTGATGTTACTAAGAGAGGAATCAATAGGGTATAGTTGCATATTGTTCAAAGTTGGTTTTAATAGTTTGTTTAGTTGTTAGGTTATTAAGTAGAATGTATAATAAGAGTCAATAAAGTCTATCACAATGACTTGCAAACCATGGTATCATGCCAATGGTACAATCTCGAGTCTAGCAAATCTTTCATGCACAAAGATCGATTCATCATCACTTCACACAATCTACTTTCATGCCAAAATCTCAGAAAGTGTTCTGTCAAGCTCTGAATCATTCCGTTAAACTTTGAATCACTCTCTTATGGCAAACCTAAATGGAGAGAATGTCATCTTTCCTATGCATATGAAGACCAGATGAAGGTGAGGTTTCACATTCAATCAAAGTCAAAACAGATGATAAAGCAGAAAGAAAGCTGCAAGCTCACATATAGTCAAGTGAATGCTAGTAGAATGTAAAAATTTTACCAAAGTGAGGAAAGAGTGAAGTACCACTTGAAAATTTTTCAAATATTCTTGAGTTACTTGTCTTTAAATTTAATATTCCTCTTTTCACTTTAATTTCATATTTTAAGAAAATAAAAATTTTAGCCATGCTTGGTTGCTGAAATTTTGAGAAAAAATAAAAGAAAAAAGGGATAAAAGGAAAAGAAAAGAAAATAAATAATAGATTTAAAAAATAAAAATACAATTGTTTTTATTTGGCCATTTCAAATTCATTTTCACTAAAAAAGAGCAGCCGATTTAATATATGTTTTTAATCAGACATAATTTGTGGGTCTTAATATTTTTAATACACTTCTCAAAAGAGTATGAACCAAGCAGAAGGAGAATGACCGTGCCATTTTCCTTCTTTGGGCATATGGTACACTAATTCATTAATAGATCATCCAGCATCTTCGTGGAGAGCCATGTTAATATGTTTTATAGGTGTTGAAGTTGGAACCTCACCCATTTGAAGACAGCATCCTTAGCAGTCTCCTGAAATGGGATCGCTTAGCATACTTCAAAGTCATATATTCAATACTGAATGAGTATCTGGGAATATCGCTCTCATGTGATCGATTTAGTACTAATTGACAATGCAAATATAATTAAAGTTTTAAAAATTTATAAAAATATTATATAAATTATTAGAAAAATAAGTACCATTAAAATGAGTTCAATTTCAAATTTTAATAAAATAAAAAATATTTTATATATTTAATATTATCTATTCTCCAATAGTTTAACCTTTTAAGGAATTCTTATTAGTTACATTTGATAAAAGAGAAATTATTTATTTGAAATATACAAGATTTTTATTGAGATTTAAAAAAAAATGATTTTTATTGAAAGAGATAGAATACAATAATCTATTATGTGCCCAATTATAATAAAATTCAAAATCATCATCATTTATGAATGGATATTATAAATTAGAATAACATTTTAAGTAGTTAAGAATTTTGATGAAAGGAATTGTTATGAACTTGAATATGTAGCTTAACAGTTCTCTCAATCTAAAAAAATTACCTTAATATATATAAATTTTTTTCATGTATTTGTAAAAGTGTATTTAGATAGGATTGTAAAACTTCTTTTTTGGTTTAATAGTTTATAAAGGGAAGATTAAATAAAAAAGGCAAATAAATTTAGTTTTTGTTAAAGATTAAAACTCTATAACATGTAAAGCCCCTTGTTAAAATTTATATTTATTTAGAAGTGATATCAATTTTAAAAAACCAAAACTATGTTAAAAACTTAATTTTTTATCAAACATATTTTAAGTATTATTTCACTAGAATAAATATATATATTAAAAATAAATATAACTCTTAGTATTTAAACTCAAAGTCTTCTCTCTCCTTCCATTTCTCCCTTTCCCTCTATGCGATATTCAAAGCAGATCCAAACGACCCTTGGGCTCCTCACCCACCCTCTCGACATCTCCTTCTTCCTCCTCCGTCTCCCTTCCCTCTCATGACAAACCCAAACACCTCGCCCCCGCCCCACCCCTGATCTCCTTCTTCCTCTCTGCTTCCCCCTTCCTCGATTCCCTTCTTCCTCCTCGTTTCCCTTCCTTCACGCTTTCTCGCCTCACCCCGGATATCTCTTTCTCATTCGGCGGTAAGACTTTGAAAAATTGTTAATTTTGCACTTTTGAAAACAACTTCATATTTCTAGAGAAAAAGAAAAAGGTTTTCATACAGATAAGTAAAAATAGATTTTTGGTACTTTTGAAGCAGAAATCCTCATATTTACATAAAAAAATGGTTTTGTTGTTGCTCCTACTTAAAAAAATGGTTTCTTTTGGGTTTCGTTTCTGTGATTTCTATGTGCGGGTTTTTCAGTTATTGATGGCAAAAACAAAGATTGGAGAAGGTAGGGAACTCCGCTTTCTTCATTCCTCAAAAGAAGACCAAGTTTCCACCGTGAGTTAACTTTCCAAATCCTCACTTAATCATCCAGCTGGGTCGATTTAGCAATTTAGCTCATGATGGTACCGTATCCTGCATCTTGACCTGGCAAGTGTCATCTTGAGATGGGCTACGACTTTAGTCACCGACTCACCCAGTTTTCTAAACCTCTCGCATTCCTGAGCTATAATCCCGATGGTCATCAACCATGCAACCTAGCGAGTTTGGCCTCTCAGAATCTACAATTACTCCAAGAAGATAAATCTGGAGAGTAGCAAAGTTAAATTGATCGCAACCACGATCACCGGCGGTAGTCCCGTGAATTCTCAGAGTCAATGGATCGTCGGAGCATTCACCAGCTAGCTGCAACCTACAAAACAAATAAGAAGACGACGGTGGTGTTCTGTCGCCCCTCCGAAGGTGACAAAGTGGTCGTCGAAGATTTAGAGCTTAGAGCAAAGAATTCATTCAATCAAGAATCTCGCACTTTGGCCTGGGTGTGATTTGCTTCTTTATGGAGGGAGAAAGAGGATCCGTCTTTCGAAAGGGCGATTTCTTCCCAAAAAAGATGGGGAAGGTGGCTTTATTTCGGGAAGGATGACTTGTTCCTCCCTTTTATGGTCCGCCTCTCCCGATGTGTGGCCGCCGCTGGGGAGTGCTTTCCTATTCCATTGGAGGCGAGGCGACTGGTTGGTGGGAGAACTTACACTCATATCATGAAGAGCCAATGCGCTGCTTTGGGTGGAGCTGCCGACGGGGAAGAAGTACCTAGTAAAGAGGTATCCGGGATAAGAGGCGCCGCACCCAGGATCGGTCCGGTGTTCTCGGGCCTGGGCCATTGGGCCTAATCCCTTGGGCACCCAAGTGTGAGGATGGACCGAGCATCTCTGGCAGCCGGCTACTCTAGTCCCATTGGGGCTCTTGTGTCACGGCTATTGTGGAATCGGGGCGGTCCATGGTAATCTACGTAATGCCCCCTTTTCTCCCGGGCCGGAGGGCGATCGTCCCTAGCTGAAAAAGTGCTCGACCATTACTCTGCCGGGAACAGATAATCAATGTCGTTTCAATGTGAATTTGTAACTTTTTGAAACTCCGCATTAGATGTTATACGGTCAGCCAAGTTGATCCCGCGAGATCGGGGATGCTATAAAAGACTAGAGGGCATACAGTTCACTGTCGTATCGGGTTATCTATGTTTATCCCAGTTGGTATGATAATCGAATGTCAGCGAGACCCCGACCGAGGACTCGATAAAGTGGATTTGTGCATCACCATTTGACGTGTCAAGCAATGGATCTACTGTTAATCATGGTTCGAGCAGTCAAAATGTTCGTGGTGCTCAAAGTGGTTCTAAAACTCAACGAGCCCATGGACACCTCTTGTTGAATCCTGCAGGGGTCGCTCGAGCTTCTACCAGCCCCCTCTCCTCCTTCTTAGCCTCTACGACAGCCCCAGTATTCCATCTTGCCCTCTTCTGGTTTCCAGCCTCGCCCCTCTTCAGCCCTGGCTCGTCTTTCCCTTCTTCTTGACTTCTTCTTTCAGCCCCATCTCCGTATTTCCCTTTTCTTTGCAAAGGGCTTCTTTCTTCTGCTCCACGGCGGATGCCTCGCTTTGTTTTTCTTTCTCAGATTCGAAAGTACAGAATATTGCTTCTCGTGTTGTAATATGATTGCTTGGCAACAAGCATTGTTATGTAATGCCGAACACCTTTTTGGTGTAATTAATAAAATTGCAAAAAAAAAATTATCAACTTAGTGCCTTATTGTACTCTTGTACTATTATGTTCTGACATCTCATTATTCGAGCTCTGGCTGACATTATAAAACTTGTTAACGGACCGGTTTAATTGCCTGAGATAAAGGCCCCTAAGCTTAGCCCACCTTAGTCTATATAAGGCTCCTAGAGCAACCGCCATGACTGAGATCTCTGCGCACAATCGCCTCATCATGTATTTGGGAATGCGCTACAGCCCTAGGCAGAATATACAGTAGACATCATTTAGTCGTACTCTTTTCCTTTTCGTGTCATTTTGGTTTATTTGCTTTCCTCCCTGGGCGAATTAACCCAAGTATGAATAGGCTGGTCTACCCTTACATCTGCTCACAGACATCACAGGCACTTCATGACGCTTATTCCGCAAGTAACCACACACGCCCCTTTAGTAAAGGTTTCGGGTCCCAGGAGGACTGGGTTGAACAGAAAAGCCCTCGAAGGGAAGGGACGGGTTTAACAGACTTATTCGCCCAGAGGTCCCGCCCTCGCTAGGTATGCCTCAGTACCACCAAGGCGGCTGAGCCTAATATCTTCGTTTTCTTCTCCCCTTTGATCTACTCAGAATGGTAGGGGTCGAAGAAATCCCACGAAAGTGGTCGCCCTGTAGGGCGCCTTCGGCGACATCTTCTCGCAAGGTGATCATCTCATCCCCGACGACATGGAGGAGTTAATGGCTTATCGCGAGGTGCCCGACATACTGTCGACCTTATTTATGGAGAGGATCTCGACGAGTCCACTTTGGGCGGAGAACATAACGGTGCTTTTTACCCGGAGCACCTTGCACGAAGCCATTTTCCCTATGCTCTACTCTAGTCAAGCAGTTTTTGCATTTCACTCGGGTGCCCCCGACTCTTATCCACCCCAACGTCATAAGTATTTTGATCGGGGTGCTGCGCTGCTGGAAACAGAGACCTATATCAACTCGACCTCCTCTCATCAATGAGTCGTGTATACTCTTATTTTCAGAGCCTGGGCAGTGGCGCCTGGATGCCCAAGTGCCGCCTTTGAACCCTCGACTCAGGTTGTTACGGCCCCGACCACCCAAGACCGAGCCAAGGAGTTTTACTAGTGGGCACCCCTGACAAGTCCCCAAGCTCCTGCCTTTCCGTTCGATATCAACCTGGCCTCAATCTTTCCGTGTGTGTGGTCAAGCCAGACCCGCCCGATACAGCCTTTTTTCCTGATATTAGTATGTGATGATGGACTAACCTCGCTGCTCAGGTAGGTGCGTCGTGAGGCAAAAGGAACTCCGGGTGGAGAAGTCAAGCTTCGAAAATCCGCCTGCATCAGAGAGATCCGAGTGAGCGGCATTACAAGCGGTTCTCAAGTGACTCCTGCATAACAGCATCCGCTATGAGGCGCAACCCGACTCCTCACACTCTCCCGGTCATTCCCCACTCTGCCTCCGACGTCGTGGAAGGAGCACTTTGTCATCAGCCGACCTACGACTTCCGGTTTGCGTAGCGCCTCGTCCTCCCGGTGGTCTTAGTTAAGGCATCAAGTCGGGTGCAGTAGTTACGGCTTAACGTGTTCACACCTCCCAATGAGATCTCGGCTCGCCTAACTCGTCTTAGTCGAAGAACCGTATGGGCCATTCCAACAAACGCTTTCGGCCGAGCAAGTGGTCGGATCTCGCCCCCAAGTGATAACGATTAGCTGAAGGGCACTGGCCACTTTAAGCGCCACCCAGTCCAAGCGGGGAGGGATTTCATTCCCCTCGGGGTTGGCCAAGAAACCCGAGGATCGTGATCTGGAGGAGGAGAAACCGAGGAAAGGATGACTGGTCGCTGACCGCTACGCTCCCGTGTGCAAAGCCACGAGTCTCCAACAAGCAGCCCCCATCCCGCCCCAAAGGCCGCGGATCTATCACCCGCCCCGAGGGAGACCGGAGATGCAAGCCACTGTGCCATCCCCGGCGCCCCCGAAATGGAGCCACGTATTGAAATAGCAAGGCTTCACGGTCAGCTCAATGCAGTCAAGGAGGCCAACCCGATTCCGAGTGCTCTTTAGGTAATTCACCCTTCGATGAGGCCGACTTTGGCTGCTCGGCGGGTCAGTGCGGTCCAGTCGCGCCAGGGCCCCCATTGTGCCGGAGCGATTACAAATCCACATCCCTTATGCTCCATAATCGCGCTGGCCTGAGCCTCCCAGAGCGGAGGTATTTTCCAAGGCCTCAGGCAGAAGCGTGCCGAGGTAGCTCATCATGCGTCGAGCCTTTCCACTACGTAGAGGCCGCACCGAATTCTGATGAAATAATTCTTATATCCGGCAGATATGTTTATGTTTAGTCTCGGGCAAGGGTTTTCGCGAGGACTACTCTGAGCGCCCAAATGTGGACCGAAGCGAAGACATTGAGCGGATCATCAATGATGGGATACAAGTCCGTAACCGTAACTATGTTCAATCGACTGAACTGGTAAGAGAGCGAGTTTTGTTGTGATATTAACGCCCTTACTTGATTTCTCAAAGAGCTACTAATCTGTTTCCTCACAGCCGTCGCTATTTGGAACGATGGGCGCTCAAAGATCACGAGTTCGAAAGCCCGGCCAAGGGACGCCGAACTGACAATTATATGAACAATTTCTGGGATGGTCAAGGTAAGACGCAGAGCGCATCATTAAAAGAGGCCGAGTTAACTTGCCGTCGCCTGGAGCTGGAGGCTAAGGAATCTACTAAAAAGGGCCACCCGGGCAGAGGCGGAGAGGGATGCGGCGCGTCATGAGGCAGTGATGGCCGGGTTATGCAAATCGGCGCTCGGCACACCCACAGGAGTCCGAGCCGCCCCGTTCAACGTCCCACGGCTGTAAAATGCTCGCCCCGGGAGGGCGAGTCCGAGCGTGGAGTTGCCTCGTGGGGAGGCGTGGCCGTAGCAGGGGGAAGCTCAGAAGAGGGCGTGGAAGAAGAGAACAACCTGTCGCGAACGAGACCTGGGTCAGCGCTAAGTCGGATCATAAAGGATGACTCCCCGCCGCCTTGGGAGGAAGGTCAAGCACGATAGAGAGACGATGGAGGCCAAGTTCGATGCAAGTGGCGACACGTTGTTCAATTATGGCTATGGTTGTTAGCGCTTACGCATAACATATGAGCAGTTTCCTTACATCCCTGACGGATGCCTGGATCCTTCGTAAATTCCGCAGACCTGTAGTTCTCATAACCCCCGCCGCCCCAAGCATCTCGTCACCGCTTCTCGTCTGGATCCACCGCATTGCAAGGAGCAAAGTAGTCCGAAGAATAGCCCGATCATTGCCGGAGGGGAGGCAACTCTTCCGATGGGTCCCCCGGCCTCGTCAGATAGCGGGGTTGAGGATGCCATAGTTAACTAGGGCTTTAGTGCTTTTATGAGACTAGACTTGTACCGTTTAGTGGTTGCTCCAAACAATTTACACCCCTTTCGTAGTTAATTTGTATCTAATATCCTATTGAATGTTTTAATATTGCGCTATCCGGATTTGCACTAATTTTTGTTAAGTGCACCATTTGAGCGCATCTGTTAGAATCACTCCAGATGAGTTCCGATGGGCTGCCCTCAAGTATGTTGCTCGAATAAGTTGTTCACTAGGTCATTCGGGCTTTTGCATTGTCCGGTGGAGTGATCTATCTTTGGCCGGATGAGTCTTTTGGCCCACCTTCATCACAGGCTTATGAATGTGGCCACCTAGGAAGTGAGGTATCTTTGGGACGGATGGAATTAAACGGCTGATCCATCAAACCCTTGTATTTGACGGTAAAAGTGATCTCTGTTTGGTAGGATCGTCATTTCAGAGCCATCGGGACATGTTGTTGGCTAGAAGTGATCTACGCTGGGCCGGACTGGTCATTTTACTACGCCATCCGGACTTTAACATTTGACCCGGCTAGAAATGAGTCTATCTTCAGTAGGAAATGTCATTTGCTGCGCCCGTCGGACTTTAATATTTGGCGATTGAAATGATCTATCTTTGGGCGAACAAGTCATTTTCTTTGCGTCATCCGGACTTTAACATTTGACTAGCTAGAGGTTATCTTAGCCAGGCCGGATAGGTCGGTTTCGCTGCGCCATCCCGGGCTTTTGAGATTTGACCCATTTATAAAGTTATCTAAGTAGAGCGGAATAGGTCGGTTCTTGCCCGTCCAGGAGCTTTTGAATTTGACCGACTAAGTTATCTAAATTCGTGGGATGGAATTAGGTTTACTAAATACCATCCGGGCTTTTGAATTTGAACCTGTATAATGGAGAGATATGCGAGGATATGCGAGTTGGCAAAAATAAAGATATTCTTTTATTGATAATACCTTTTCAAGTGCGTGGCATTCCACATTCTTGGTACAGGGGTTCCATCTGTTTTATCTATAGCGTAGGACGTCAGGCTCGCGTGCGACATAAAGGTCCTTCCCGGTGGGTTGGAATTTCGAGGCGAGTTGGGTTTGCGGTATTCTCGGCTTTCCTCAAGACGGATCGCTGGCTGAAACTCTCGAGGCTACGTATGTTATAAAGGGTTAATGCGGCAGGCGTTGGTAGGGCGTTATCGCGCAGTTGCAGCGGCTTCCGCAACTCATCACTTCACGTCCTAACTCCACGACTACTCGGTCTGCATTTTGGGTCGAGGGCGTATTGTACGGATGGTGGGCATACCAACCTCGGTAGGGATAACGGCTTCCATCCGTAAGCAAGCGCAAAAGGAGAAATGTCGGTTGGCTTCCGGGTAGTGGTTCTATAAGCCTAGAGCACTCTGGGAAGTTCTTCCACCCACTTCCCTTTAGCGGAGTCTAACCCCCCGTTTTTCAAGGCGATCAACGGGGTTTTGTTAGGAAGCCTGCAGCCGGCCATTGCTTTGTGGATAATCTGCAGGGAGTAGAGTATAAATTTTTATTTTTCAATTCTGGCAAAGTCACGGTAGACTCGAAATTTTGTCGAACTATGGCTGTTATCGGATATGATTGATGCTTAGGATGCGAGCGGAAGCCGGACAATCTTTCGGATAAGCGCGAGAGTAACATCTCTATCTTTGATTGATGAGAAGGCGTCAACCTCTATCCATTTACTGAAATAATCGGTGGCGACCAATAATAGTTTCTTCTGAGACGGGGTAGTGGGAAGCGGGCTGACAATATTCATTCCCCATTGAGCGAATGGCCACGAGCTAGTGATGGAGATCAAGTCTTGCACCAGCGATTTCAAGATAAGGGACATTCGCTGGCAGGGGTCACATTTCTTGACGTAATCGGCAGCGTCAGACTTCATAGTTGGCCAATAATACCCCTGAGTGTGGGCCCGGTGGGCTAGAGTTCTTCCCCTCGGGTGATTCCCACATATGCCTTCATGCAATTCAGCTAACACATACTGACCTTGTTTGGGGGTTAGACACATCAGGTATGGCCCGCCTAGGGATCGCTTGTATAGCTGCCCGTCTATCATGGAGAATCTAGCCGACTGAATCCGAAACTTATAGGCCTTGTCTACGTCGTAGTGGTCCCAGTGGCTAAGTATAATCGTATAGGGTCCGTCGGGGCGGGGGAGACACCCTCTATACGGTTTGTTGGGCATGTAGTGGTAGGGGATTACGTGATTGATATGTTCGATTTTCGGCCCTCTTATTACAGTCTCAGGTGACATGTTCGATTTTCCATGCCGAGAGGGTGTTCAATTTGTGCTTGACTAAGGAAGTGTACTTTGTCATTCGGGGGTCTCTGGACTCAAATTCTGCGTTAACCTATTCGATAACCAGCTGTGAGTCGCTCTGAACCGAAAGATTGTCAGCGCCCATGGCGAGTGCGAGCTCGAGTCCGACTACCATTGCTTCGTATTCCGACTCATTGTTAATGTACTTGAAGCCCTAACGATGCTTGCTGTTCTATCTTCTCTCTCGATGGGAGGAGGTTAATTGCAAATGATGCCGCCCGGTTGCACAGTAGCCCGTCTACAGTGTCCACCAACCATTTCCTTTGGGGCCGGTGTCTAGGCTGGAATTTACAACGTGAAGTCGACCAAGACACCCCTTTTTTTGAAAGTCTCGACTTGTACTAGATGCCATACTCACTTAACTCCATTGCCCAGTGGGCCATTTTCCCAGACATATCAAGTTTGTGAATTGTGCCCCATAGTGGAAGATCGGTTAGTACCACAACGAGATGAGCCTGGAAGTATGGGCGGAGTTCTTTGGCAGCTGTCCGGAGGGCCAAGGCAGCTCGTTCAAGGTGGCTATATCTGGTTTCTGCGTCGGTCAAGGACTTGCTGACAAAGAATACGGGCCTCAACTTTGCGTCCCCACATTCTTTGAACAGGGCGGCTCTTACTGCTATATCAGAGGCTGCTATGTAGAGATAGAGCATGTCATTGGCTTCCGGGCTCACAAGAATTGGGGTTCTGTCAAGTACTTCTTGATTGCTACGAATGCCCGATCGCATTCCTCGTTCCATTCGGCCCGGTTGGCTCCCCTTAGGGTAGTGAAGAAGGGTTTCAAACGATTAAGTGAGCAGGAAATAAAGCTCTAAGAAGCGATGGCCAAACCGATCCGAGTTCGCTGGATTCCCTTCGCGCGGGTAGGGGGCCGATAATTGCAAGATGGCCTTAAGCTGTGCAGGATTAGCCTCTATTCCCCTTTGGGTTACCATAAAGCCAAGGAATCGGTCGACGCTGACCCCGAAGGCACACTTTAGGGATTTGGTTTCTTCCATATTCTCACGAAATGTCGAATGCATTGGAGATGCGGCGTGATCAGGCGTTGCTTGGATTTTACCAGTATATCATTAATGTAGACTTCCACTGTACTACCGAGCAACGGTGGAAACATCTTCGATCACCAACCTGCGATGGTATTGCATTCTTTGTGAGGCATCACATTGTAATAGTAGAGTCCATGGGGAGTGATGAACGATGTTTTTTCCGCATCCAGGGGGTGCATGGGGATCTGGTGGCCATCCTGAGAAGGTGTCCTGAAAAGATAGCATAACGTGCCCTGCCGAAGCGTCCATAATCTAATCTATGCGGGGAAGGGGGAAGCTGTCTTTTGGACAGGCGTCGTTGAGGTCCGTGTAATCCACACATACTCTCCATTTTTTTCCCTTCTTTGGGACAACTACCACGTTGGCGATATTCGGGGTATTTAACTACTCATTAAATCAGGATTCGACAAAGATTATCGACCTCTCGATGCGGATGACGGGTGGCGTCTGGGTGCTTGTCTCACTTTTTGTCTGACCGGCTTGGATGATGGGGAGACGTTTAGTCTGTGTGAGGCGTGTGTAAGGCTTATTCCGGTCATATCTGCATGAGTCCAAGCAAATACATCAGCGTTTAACTGTATCACACGGCATAATCGGGTCTTCTCCTCCTCGGACAGGAGGATACTAACATAGATGCATATGTCCGGTCCGTGAAGGGGTGTAGTTTCCAAGGGATCAGCGCCCAGCGGTTCTACGTCCCCCGAGGCCCGGTCCCGGAGCGATAATTGTGATTGCTATTGCTAAGGTTGACCCTCAAGGGGTGGTTCATCTGCGCATTCCTTTTGTTTGCGTCCTTGCATTGAGAGCTGATAGCATTGTTGTGTGGCTAACTTACTTCCCTGAAGGTCGACTTGCCCAAAGCCTTGATCGGTAGGCGGTCCCGGTGAGTACGTGGATGGTACCGCTTTCATGGCGATGTGCTTGAGCCGGCAGGGATGGCATTGTATGGCTGATCTTCTGCAGAGACGGTGCTGGCCGAGATTCTGGGACCCTTTGGACGGGGAGGCAGAATGTCCCCAATGTCGATGGTAGCCCATTAAGCAGGACAAAACCACCTTGTGGGCGAGAGACGATTGAGCGGGACTCTCATTTACTTAAAGGCTAGGAGGTGTATTAAATCGGTACACTTTTCACGGATCGACGAGGACCCACATGTACATAAATTGTTATCTGGCTTGATCAGGAAATACCAGTGCATCGTAATGAGGGTAATAAGTGGGTTTATAGAGAGAGGAAGGATATAGGGCCGTCAACCTCTTTGGCTTCTTTGATCTGTTTTCTTGAGCTCGGGCAGTGTTCACCGCTCGGCGAAATTTATCTGGAAGCATTTTCTCACTCTTCTTTTGGGCGATATTGGCTATCGGTCGATCCCGATATAAAGTTGATGGCGGCTTACGGGGCCGAGACATGCTTTCGATGCTCAACCCAATGGCGTGTCGGTACGTGGGGCGGCTGCTGCCGGATTATTGGTTCTCGTATATACCTTTTGAGGTGCCCGACCAGAATTAGTTTTTCCACCAGGAACTTCAAGCTTTGGCAATGGTTGGTTTCGTGGCCATGGTCTCTATGGTAATCGCACCTTAGAGATCTATTGTGCTGGTCCGGGCTTGCCCTCATAGGTGGGGGCCACTTGAAATCGGGGAGGTCCCGAATGAGGGGAAGGAGCCGGTCATAGGCGATGTTGAGAGGAGTGAACTGGGGGGCTCCTTGCGCTTTCAGACCGCCTCGTCGTGAGCTCGACCCCTTGCTCGACCGCCTTCTGCTCGGATGGGCTCATGACGTTTGTTACTTCCGGGTGGTTATAATTATAGTTCAGCGAGGCTTATCTGAATGTTGTTCCGCTGTTGAGAACTTATCCGCCCATCGACAGAGGTTCCTCCATGAAGGCGCATAATCCAAGGGATAAAGACTGGAAGAACTGAGTAACGGGTCCAAAGTTTCTCCGTAGTTTCAGACCGCATCCATACCGTAACATCAATCATTGACGGCCACGAACCTCAGATGTGAAGTCCCGGATGGATTCGTCTTCTCGTTTGAGGATAGCTTGGAGGGAGCTGATATTCCATTTCTGCCTGACTGAGCACAGATACTAGGAGATGAACACGACCCACAACTTGTCGAATGAGTTTATCGATCCTCTAGGAGGCTTGTGGAACTAAGCCAAAGTCGGGCCTTTGAGGCTGGCTGGGAACACTTTACACAAAATATGCTGGCCCAATGGGGAAGACAGGATGTTGTAGGGTTCCTGGACAGGGGGATAGAGGGCTGCATGTGGGACGAGAGGAGCCACCGGGTGGATACCGCGTAATGTAGAAACGAAGCGGGGCGCTCCCCAAACCGAGTGGCCATTCGTTCGTAAATAATCAGGAACGGGTCTCGGCCGTCTCTCTTTTCAGATTCGGGCGTCGTTCGGCCATGCGGCCCGGCCGATTCAGCGAGAAGGTCTTTTTCGACTCCGACTTCCGCATTGCTCGTGGGTGGTGAGCTACGGGTGCAGAGAGTCAGTCTCAAGAGAGCTCGGGCCATCGACTGACGACATCACTATGGTCATGTAGGATGCTCTTCCTTTATTCGCCCGAAGCTAGAGGCTCATTCGGGCGACACCTTAGGGTTCCGCCTTCGGATTCTGGAGCGTTCGTAGGCGCCGTTTCCCATCAGGAATGGTCCACCCGCTCGTGAATCGACCATCTATCTGGCCCGCCCTCCTCGCTTCGCTCCATCTCGCGCGGGAGGAACTCCGGTCCGAAGGGTGGGTTACGGGGTTGTCGACATGGCGCAGTCTCGACTGGCCGGGATACCCGAGAATGCATATGATTCGTGAGATAGAGGTCACCGAGAATCGTGTACCCAAGCTCAGCCAAATCGCCTTCGAGATTTCTCGTCGACGCTTCCTACGCACGTGCGCCAATTGTAGTCTCCGAATTCTCGAAAGGTGGATCGTCTGAGCATTCACCAACCGGGTCGCAACCTGTGTAAAACAAATAAGACGACGACGACGGTGGTGTTCCATCGCCCCTCCGATGGAAAAGTTAGTCTTTTTCTTGAAGACTTGTATTTAGAGCAAAGAGTTATCTCAACCAAGAATCCCGTACCTCATTTGGTGTGATTTGCTTCTTTATGGAGGAGAAAGAGGATCCATCTTTCTTGAGAGAGTGGACGATTTCTTCCCATAAAGATAGGGAAGGTGGCTTTTATTTCGTAGAAGGATGACTTGTTTTCCTTTATGTAATCGCTTCTTCCCGATAGGGTTCGCTAGAGTGCTTCCTATTCCATCGAGGCGCAGGCGACTGGTTCAGAGGAGAACTTACACCATATCATGAAGAGCCTTGCCATAGCTGGCTTGGTGAGCGCTGTCGATCTAGAAGGAAGCACCTAACCATAAAGAGGCATCCGATAAGAGGCGCCCGCACCCAAAGGAGGATTGTCTGGCATTCTGGGCCGTCTGCTTGGGCCTGGGTCCCCTGGGGCACCGAGCGGAGGATCTATCGAAAGATTCCGGGTAGGTCGGCTTGGGCCTAGTCCCATTGGAGCTCTTGTGTTGGGCCGGCTGGCTAGGGGAATTGGGTCCGGGTCCATGGTACCCACAGCCGGAAAATCATAATGTAATTTTCTGGTAGTCATTTCTTGCTTCGTTATTCAACGGTACAACGACGGAGATGGTGCAATATATGTAGCCATGCAAACTTTCCATAATAGGTACAGTGAACGTTGGGGAATAATTTTATTTTCGGAAATCGAATTTCTAAACTAGAGGTAATCTTTAAAAGATAAGAATTAAATTAGTTTCAGATATTTGATGGTCCATATTTTATGAAGCCAGGTGAGTGGTAGTAGAGCTTTTTTTTCTCTTAATCTGTGGTCATCAACATGGAAAATTAATAGCCACTAAATAATTTTTTAATATTTTATAAATAAGAGACCTACCTCAAGTGATTAAGTGGTGGGTAGAGAAGAGGAAGTCCTCAGGCTCAATCCAAATAATAGAATACTATAATGTAATATTTAAAGTGAATAAAAGTAAATAATAATAATAATAATAATAATTTCAGTCTTCCAATAAATAATTAAGGAGACCTAAAAATTAAGATATTGGATAATAATGGATTTGGTCAAACATGACAGATTTTATCATGCGTAATTTTTTTAATCAATAAAATAACTTCAATATATGTTTTATTGATCATTTTCGATTTCTTGGATTTTTCTTTTCAAACATTTCTGTACATTTTTTATCATCTAAATAATATTATTTTTATGGGATAACAGTTTAAAAGGGATAAGTAAATCTGTAAAACTAATCTCCTTCTTTGAAATAGAAAAAGAAGTATAAAAAATATAGTGATTAGGCAAAATGCCCATGGGGATGTGATACATATATTATGAGAAATTTAATAATCACTTGGGGGATTTAGTTACCATATGGGCATTGTGGGTAGAGGCAAGGAACAAAAAATCGGTTTTATCGACTGATATATCGGATATTGGTCAAGACACGATTTGGCCAACTAAAAGTCGGGCTTGGGCAAAATCGCAGACATTCAAAATCGCCACTATCAGAGCGTAAATATGAGAAGTGTACGCTACCGCGCTGGGCGGAAAATTCGGAAAAAAATCGGTCGCGAGTCCTGATCCAAAAAGGCGTTACGTTTGTTCCTCGCTTGATCCAACAATCGCATTTCGTCCGCTTTTTTAAAGGCATCCAACGGTTGATTTTAAATATGAAGCTTGATCTAATGGTTAATAATGATTTCCAACGGATATATGATGATCCAACGGTCAGATGTAAACCAAAATCAAATCCAACGGTTAGAATAAAATCACAACAGTTTTTTTGACAATCCAATGACTATTTTGACTCCAAAAAATTCTATAAATACCCCTAAAATCATACAATTTGATTACAAACTCATCCATCCACATCCAAGTTCTATTTGACTCTCAAATTATTTTTTCTTTGTGCTTTATCTTAATATTTTGAAGATCTTGGTTTTTAAGGTTTCAATTATAACAAATACAAGGTTAATTAAGGTATGTTTCATTGTAAATATATTTTGTTTTTATGCATATTTTATTTTTAATGCATATTAGTTTTATTTTGGTATTGAAGTATTTTATAACAAATGTTTGTATACTATAGTTTTACTTTAGTTTAATTTGATAATAATAAATTAAGTTATATATAATGTTTGAAACTTAAATATTACACATCATACTATAAAACAATTATAATTATTTCATGTTAGAAACTAAGATCTTTTTAGATATCTTAATAATATTATTTTAGTTAATAATATTATTAACTATATAAATAACTAATATACTTTAGTTAATTATATTAGTTATTTAGTTAATAGTATATTACTTTTATATGAACTTAGATTGAGTTAATTAAGTTTAAATTAAGTAAAATATAATGTTAGAAACTAAGATATTAGATATCATATTATTAAACATATTGGCTTATATATAATTATAGTTAATCTTAAAAATTTAAGTTCTTAGATATCATGTTGAAAAGAAATTATTTACATATTAGTTAATAATACATTTTATATTAACTTTACACAATTCTGAAACATTTTATACTATAATTTTATTTCAGTTAAATTTGATAATATTAAATTAAGTTAGATGTTAGATTTTAGACATCTTATTTTAGTTATATAATGTTTGAAACTTAGATCTTAGGCATGTTATTAACAATATAATTATTTCATGTTAGAAACTTAAATATTATTAGATATCATATAATATTAAATAACATAGATACTATAATATTAAATTATTATATTGACATCATGTTAGTCTAAAAGTTTAAATTGCTAGATATCATGTTACAAACTTCTTACTTTTATGTTGACTTACATTTATATAATGTTATTATAATGATATCATATTATATTATTATTACTGATTTTAATTTTAATTTTCAATAAAATCACATATGTTTATAGAATTACTAATGGAAGTGTAGGCAATATTGTAGGCCAAGATCCTGCATGGAGATATTGAACAATTTGCAATTATTGTGGTTTAATGATAAAAAGTGGTGGAATTATTTCCTTCAAATTTCACCTGTCACATACCGATCCTCATTTAAATACAAAGAAGTGTCCAAATGTGCCCCCGGAAGCAAAACAAGAAATAAAGCAACTTTTAGATCAAAAAGTAAAGTGTTTAAAAGTTACGATATGGAAGAAATTCGAAAGAGGAATCACAGGCACGATGGGAGAAAGACATCACACTATCATTGATGATGATGAGGAGGAGGAGGGTGATGAGGATGTGTATATGTGTGACACCCCAATTCCCGGGGGTCCTGTTGACCACCGTCAACCTACGGAAAACTGTGTATCTCATATCGTGAGACCCATACATGAGTAAAAATGGCCACATTGGCCAACACAACATACTCATCATCAAAATATATCCAACTATATTACAATAGTTTCAAGAGTTGTTGCATCACTCTTAATACAAACATGTTTCAATTTTTAATATTTCATACATGTTTTACAAAAACGTAATCAAAGCCACATGTCGGCTTTCTTCTCAAAAGCGGCCTCTAATGAACGCCGTAGATTTCGCGAGACGATTTCAACGGTGAAGTCTGTTTCGTCATCCGAGATCTAGAAAAAATCCAAATTTTGATCGAAATTACCATTTTACCCTTTTTCAGAAAATTAGAATTTTCTCTGGTTTTAAGATTCTCCCGCCCGAAAGAATTCCCTCATCTCAAATTCCGTGACAATCACAAAGAATCACATGCATATGCAACGGTACTATGCCATGCATGTAAACTAGTCATTTAAGCAATAAACGACTAAACAACGTGACCTTCATCCCTAAACAAGAGCGGATAGGCCCGCATCGTGTCCTCGCCCCACGTTGCCTCCTCCACTCCACCTGCATTGCCACAAGATTACTAACCTCACGGTCTTGCGATGCAAAACCCGATCCCGAAGATCCATACGCACGCCGGGTCCCTCCGAAGGTCCCATCCGCGCCAACCTCACCCTTCCCAATCCACTACATGAGCCGGATCCAAGTGTACCTTCTGAGCATGGAGACGTGGAAATACCTCATGCACACCTAACATGCCGGGCGATAAATCTAACCTATCGCACAGGCTCACCCCCAAGTATCTCGGTGGGTTTAATGAACCCGGCGTATAGCTTCTCGCGTCGCCGAACCCGACCACTCCTCTCTTAAGTATCACCTTCAAGAAGACGTGATCTCCAACCTCGAACTCTAAGGGTCAACATTATACACGTTGATGCCTCTTTTTACCTGGGCCTCGAAGCCGTGAGAGAAGATCGCTTGTCGTATCATGCTCACCTTCCTGAGATGTTCCTCACGCATTAGGACCATTGATGGAGCTCTCTCCCACCTCGGTCCAACATATCGGTGATCTGCATGGCCTCCCATACAATGCCTCATATGGTGCCATCTGTATACTCGCTTGATAACTATTATTGTAGGCGAATTCCACTAAGGGAAAATGCTCTTCCCAACTACCCTTATGATTCAGGATGGATGCTCGCAAAGATGTCCTTTTAACACTGTATGGTCCTTCGATCAATTATCCGGTTTACGGGTGGTGCGTCAGACTACGGTCATCCGCAGGTTCATAGCCTGGAGCTTTTCCAAAAAGTGCGCCATAAACTCGTCTTTATCCGACACTGGCGGCTACCGGTATTACATGTAGCCGGACGATCTCTCAAATATACAACCGGCAGAATTCCTCCAATGTGAAGGTCATCCACACGACTAGGAAATGTGTCGACTTCGTGAGCCGGTCTACTATCACCCACACCGCGTCATGCCTCCGCGGCAGATCTGTGGCAAGTGGGTTACAAAATCAATCGTAACGTGCTCCCACTTCCACTCAGCCACCTGCGGCTGAAGTAGCCCCGCCGGGCTTCGATGCTCGCCTTAACTTGCCGACACGCGAGACATCGTTGAACAAAGTCCCCACGTGTCTCTTCATCCCGCTTGGCATCGGGCGACGTAAGATCTCCGATACATCTTCGCAAGCACTGATGCACACAACAAATCGAGTAGTGGAAACTCCCTGAGAATCTCCTATCTCAAATTGATCAACTGGGGAACCACTACCCGCCCTCTATATCAAGATCACTGATCCGCTGCGGATTCGCCCGTACCTCGCCGCTCAGACTGACCGTACCGGGTCCCCATGGACACTATCTCTACGTCCCGTCCCTCGGGACTCGATCACTCGCTCAATAGAGACGGCCCAGCTACTAAACTCCCAACGTACTCCTCGAGCCTCGCCGCTGTAATCGAGCCCAACCGTCCCATACCGAGCATCCGCCACTCCCGGAAGCTATACTAGCCAATGCTCCCCGTGACTTCCTACTAAGTGCATCAGCCACCACATTTGCCTTACCATGATGGTAATGCAAAGTGAAGTCATAATCCTCTAGGAACTCCATCCATCTGCGTTGCCTCATATTGAGGTCCCGGGCTAAGTGAAAAATATACTTTTAATTTTTGTGGTCTGAGTACACCTTGAACTGCTCGCCATATAAGTAGTGGCACTAAATCTTCAAGGCGAAGACTATGGCCGCCAACTCCATATCGTGTGTGGGGTAATTCTGCTAATGATTCTTCAACTGACGGGAACCATAAGCTACCACTCTCCCGGACTGCATCAAAACACATCCTAGTCCGGCCCTCAAGGCATCACAATACATTGTGTACCCCTGTCCCCTGTCCGGGACTATCAAGATAGGAGCAGTAGTAAGCCTCATTTTCAACTCCTTGAATGCCTCTCGCATCGGTCATCCCAATCAAACTTGACCTCCTTCCGGGTCAATCTCGTCATAAGTGCCGCTAATCGGGAGAAATCCTCAATGAATCTCCTGTAGTACCCAGCCAATCCCAAGAAACTACGTATCTCGAAGACTGACTTTAGTCTCTCCCAACTCATCACAAAGATCGCACTCCGTGGCCACCGACATCGCCCTCGGCCGACAAAGACGTGTCCCAAAAAATCTCACCTCAGTTAGCCAAAATCGCACCGCATCAACTTGACGATACCACGGTCTTCGTAAGACCAGAGAAATTCCACTTCTCGAAAAGCGGGTAAAATCGTAATTTCGACATAAAATTGTAATTTCGCTAAAAATTCGTGAATTTATTCTCTAGATCTAGGATGAAGAAATGGATTGCACCGTTGGAATCGTCTCACAAAATCTAGCTAGCACGTAAAATTTCAAGTGAGTTCCGAGACACGAGTCGGCACGCTGGCGGGGCATATCGCTTGGTGCCGCAAACGATTTTCGATGCGACGAAAGTCACATATAAAGACGCATCATGTACCATATGGTGCGAGTAGAGAATGATGAAACGACGCTGAGAAAGTGCCAATGTCAAACCGTAAATGAAGGGACATAATAGGCATTTTGATTTTGATTTTAAGTCACAAAGTGACAAAATAAAGGTATAGTGCATCTTATCCTTAAACCAAAAAGCCAAAACGTGAGATGCAGTGGGAATTGACAGAGGGAGCCGTTAGAGATTTTTAGAGAGAGAGAGCACTTTCTAGATTTTCGGCAATCCGACTATCGGCGGTTCGACAAGAAGGAATCGTTTACACCCGAGAGGGCTTCTGCGTGGTACCGAATTTAGGAAGTTTCTTCAAATTTTCGAGGCAGGGTTTCACCCTACTTGGGTTTTATTCTTTTAAATAATACTTTGCAAATGTTTGAGTTTAATGAGGCCGTGAGGGGTTGTTGATCGGTCCCAAAACTTGGGACCGAATTGTTTGGATTTATGGACCTGTACTTCGCCTCAGGATCGCCACGATCAGTTTTGGGGTGTCTAATGGTGTGATTCATGCCATGGATTGTATTGTGGTCTGTGGCGGCGTCGAAATGGCCAGAAATGCTGGTTCACAAAATGAACCAATGAATTGATGAATGATGGAACCGTGAAACCTAGGGTTTTACTGCTCAGAATAGTGTCACGAAAATATATTTTGTGTGAATATGTGTCGGGGTCGAAGGATTCAAATGGAATTGCCATGGTATGATCATTATTAGCCCAAGGGTTAATTTTGATGTATGAATTGATTTATTACATGACATGATTGTGTGATTGGATATTATGTGGATATGTGCATGCTTACTATTATTTGCATGTGGATTAGACTGCATTGAATTAGCATACATGTATTTCCATATGCACTGAAATGTCCTAGACTAAAGGAGTTAGTGCATGACGAAGCCCAGAGAAAATGGGTTCAGAGGGTAGTCTAAAAATATTAATTATCGGAGGGTGAGTTCAAACTAAAAATATCAATCGTCGGAGCGCCCAATTGATATTCACTCCTGAGGGTAGTCCATTAAACAAATAATATATCAATCGTCGGAGTTGCCCAATTGATATATCTCGGAGGGTAGTCCACTAAATATAACATCGGAGATGGTCCACAATTTATAATGTCGGAGGGTAGTCCACAAATAAAACATAATATTCTCATACGAGGCTTAGGCGAGTGTGAGAGAGAGTCTATGGAGGACTCCCCGGATCCGAAGTTGGTCATGCAGACATCTGGGCAGGATCATGCATTTGCTTGAATGTGTTTACTGGGAACATTGCACCGCACTTAGGTGGAGAGTAGCCCACTTGTGGGTGATTCCACTACTCAAACATTAGCTCACCCCGCGAGGGATATTATTTACAAAGTACGTGGAGCGCGCGAGGGGACGGCCTGCCCCAGAGATTGAGGTTGTGAAGAAAGCCTGCTGTGGCTTTGATGATGTTTACATGTATTAGAATCTTAAGTATTTTAATATATATGTCAGAGCAAGAGTAAAACACTTGAACTCTTAGAACTATTGGATATAGTTGGTATTTTTTTTGTATTGTAGTATGGGCCTAAGAGGCCACTTTTATCCATGTATGTATCATGTGATGGATATATATTGCACTGTTTGGGATGTGTATATGCGTGGGGACAGATTTTGGGTAGAGCTCAGACAAAGGAGGCTCGCCCGATGCCAAGTGGCGCTTCTGCAACCCACATCCACTTGTATTCCGCGGCTGACGGATAGTCAACGGACCCCGGGTTTGGGGTGTCACACTAAAGAACTGGCAAAACGATCCTCAAATGATCCTCATGCTCCCTTTGACCGAGTAGGATAAAATGTCATCCACGAAGACCACGACAAACCCGATCCAAATAGTGGTCGGAATACCTTACGCATGAGGTCCATGAATGTTGCCGCGCATTCGGCCAATCCAAAAAGGGCATCACTGTAAACTCATAGTGCCCATAACGCGCCCCGAACACCGCCTTAGGGATATTCGGGCTCTCAACCTCAACTGATGAAACTAAGGCGGGTCTATCTTTGAATAGACTCGCTTCCTTGGGCCTAATCAAATAAGTCATCAATCCGCAATGGGTACCGATTCTTGATCGTGAACCCTATTCAACCGGCCGGGTAGTCAATGCACGCCAAAGGTCCTATCTTTCTTCGCAAATGTGAACCCGAGCGCCCATGGTGAAGTGTCGCCTAATGAATCCTCGCCCGCACTTCCTATAGCACTCAGCTCCTCGCAACTCAACGCGTGCCATCCCCATGTGAGTCATGAGATGGGCGGCATCGGGTGTAACTCAATACGTAAGTCTACAACCGCACCGCGGAGGCAATCCCTAACTCATCCGCAAAAACATATTCAGCTCGCTGCACTACTCGAGGTAGATCTGCCCGGGTCTCACCTCGCCCTCCGTGCAAGGCTTGCTAGCCAACCCGCCAACTGTCCCTGACACCGGACTTGTACATCATCTGGGGCAAAATATCATGCTTATCCCCCTTAAACGTAACACAAGTACCGTCCTATGTGTAAGCGGTAACCCTCCTACGCTCACAATCGATGACGACTCTGTATGCCGCCAGCCAATCCATCCCATGGATAACGTCGAACTCTGACATGTCCATGACCCTTAGGTCCATTGTGAGCAGAATCCAGGAGATCTCTAGCTCGCAACCTCAACATATCATCCCTATCCTCGCCCTAATTCCTAGGGGAGAACTCACATACAAGGGCTCCTCCAAGGCCTCAACCTCTAAGCCCAACTCTATCACAACTGATGCGGTAATGAATGAATGCGAAGCACCATAATCAAATAACACTCTTGCCCATAGGCGAGATAGCAAAAACGTACCCTATATGACTAGCTGCTTTGCGGGCTCAGCCAGTGATGTGACGACGTAGACACGCCCCTGAACCCCTGACATCCCTGCCTGTGGGCCCCGTCCTCTGCCTTGGCCCATAATATGGCCCCTCTAGCCTACCTATGTAATGGGAGGCGCCTGCGGTAGCCCTCGAGATCGACATCGCCCTTCGACTCCATACTAAGGCGAGGAATATACCGCATCCGCCTCGCCCCAGCCGCTTGACTAGGACTACGCCGTCTCCAAACCCAGGGATCCCCGTCTCTCGAGCGGCAATCCTCTCCTCATATGTCCGGCTGTCGGCAATGGCAAAGACACCATCCGCCACCGACCGGGTAACCCCGATCCGCCCCCTCGCCCGGGATGGTCGCAGCCTAGAACCCACGTGAATCGAAGCCTCTGCTTTCTTCTCGCCAATCGAAGAAGATCGACTCTTCCTTCTTGCCACTGCCACCCGCATCCCGAGTGCCTTTCCTCGTGCATCCTCCATCTCCTCTCTATGGTCATGGCAAGCCCCAACCATAGAGTCCATGTCTTGTAGGCGTAGTCCTGGCTACTCGCCCGAATGGACAATCTCAATCCATTCTCAAATCTCCTGACCTTGGCCAGGTCTGTGACCACATAATCGTCAGCAAAGCGATCTAACTCCGTGAACCTGGCCACATACTCAATCACAGTCATGGCCCCCTACTTAAGCTCTAGGAACTCCTGAGCCTTCACATGTCTAGCAGTGGCCGAAAAATACTTACCCATGAACAACTCATGGAACTCTGCCCATGTCATTGCCTCTAGGTCCTTAGAGGTCTTCGCCTAGTTCCACTACACTTCGGGCTCGCCTCTTAGCCGGAATGCGCCTGGGCCCGATCCTGGGCCAGATCGGAGGTAATCTCCATCGCCTC
This sequence comes from Tetrastigma voinierianum, assembly GCA_016808115.1. Taxonomy (NCBI): domain Eukaryota; kingdom Viridiplantae; phylum Streptophyta; class Magnoliopsida; order Vitales; family Vitaceae; genus Tetrastigma; species Tetrastigma voinierianum. Next base: position 124,362 of record JAEQBH010006468.1, read on the forward strand.
CAATATCTTCTCCACCTGCATAAACCAATTGTCTGCCACCATAGAATCTCCTCCCTCGGGTCTCCCCAACTCGCGCTTAGCTCAGGCAAAGGCAAAGAACGCAACCCCTACGACCTCAACAAAGGCCCCACGGTAAAAGCCGATGGTGCTCGACCGCGACCATGGATGACCTCACGCCCTTCCTCGGCTCAGCCATCTACACATGTCAAATGGCAAGTTAAGTTTTAATGAAGTGTCTCTAAGGGTGTAAATACAGTCCCGAGACACTATTCACATACCGGAAAAATTTTTTTTCATACATAACGTCAATTCAATCATAGGTAATGCAAGATAAACATTCCATATATCAAATCATACACAAACAAAAATTTTATTTTTTGGTTTTTTTTTTTTTAAACCCCTTGAACAGTGTTCATGAACAAGGATTCAAACAAATGACCTTAAACAAAGGCATTCCAAGTCGTGCACAATGCGCACACCCAAGGCGCCCAGTCGTGCGCAAGACTACGCCAGGCCGCCAAGACACGCGTCGCCGCACGCCGGGTCGTATGCGACACAAAGGCTCCCCCACCCCTTTGGCGACACAAAAATTATATCGCGGACACACCGCCGCTGCCGTCGCTAAGACACGCCATCGGGCCGTCGCGAGCGGCCAAAGCCAGGTCACACCCGCCGGGCCCCTTGTCGCAGCAACGCCGCACCGCGGTCACGTCGTTTACTACGAGCCCCGCAAGACGCCTAATACCAACCATATCGCACCGGGCGCTGCACCTACGCCTTGCCGCCACGACACCGCTGTATCGCGGACCCAACACCAAAAATGGGCAATAGCCCATTCCAGCTCCTTGCACACATATTTTTTTTTTCATTCATTTTTTTTTTCATTTGTTCTACTCACTGTAAAACCACAATTTTTTTTTTCCTGTTTTACATACTTAAAACCAACAAAAAAAAATTCCCTTAACACAATTTTTTTTTATTCCTCCAGTAGCCTCCTTGCTACTCCTAAGATGCAGTAGCCTAGACAACTGCTATTTATACAATTTAAAAATTTTAAGGGTTTAATTACAACCCTTTTTCTTGTGCAAAAACTGGAATTATTTTCCAGAATTTCACAAAACCCAATCTGTTCATATTCAAAAACTAGAGCAACTGTCCAGAATTTTTTTTTTTTGTTTACTGGACCATTCCCTACCAAAATTCCTCAAACAAACCTTAAACCAAACTTAGAGGTTATATTCAATGACCCTAATGTTCAACATTTTTCCTATATGCTATCCACCAAGCATACAATCTCTCACAATAACACATACAACACATAATCCAACTGGGCCATCACATTTAATTCATCAAAATGTACAAAGGATGCATGATCTAACCCCGGTTTCCCATGTCCTAGGAAACAGATACCTAACTTCATCGATACTGTCGTAACTCTAGTATCCAACATTGAGCCATACCGTCAGCGATGCTCTTTACACCCTTATGACCATGGCCTAAGCCCAAGTCCTCAATCCCTGTGGGTACTGTACCTATGCTCGATACAAAAAGTCGTGGACACCTAATTCCCGGGTCTCAAGTGACCAACGCCAACTCCTTTCAAGGGTACTGCGTGTCTCATATCGTGAGACCCATACATGAGTAAAAATGGCCACATTGGCCTACACAACATACTCACCAAAATATATCCAACTATATTACAATAGTTTCAAGAGTTGTTACATCACTCTTAATACAAACATGTTTTAATTTTTAATATTTCATACATGTTTTACAAAAACATAATCAAAGTCATATGTCGGCTTTCTTCTCAAAAGCGGCCTCTACTGAGCGTCGTCTTCCCGAACGCTTCTCGTACATGAGTCATTCTTTCTGATGTGGTGAGCAATGCCCGCAGAAGTTGAATCTCCACATGGTTACTCCCACCCAAGTGCACATGTATCATAACCAAACACATACCCAAGAAAATGCATGATCCTACTTGAATATATACATGCCCAATCCCATGTCTCGAGTCCTCATCGACTCCCTCACACATGCCTAAGCCATGTATGAAAATCATTTCCAAACAAAAATATTTGTTTTAATTGTGGACAACCCTCCGATATAAATACATTGGACAATCCTCCGAGGTGAATTTGTTAGGTAACTCTCCGAAACAATTCATGGGCCCCTCCGATGTTAATTGTTGGAGAAATTTCCCAACACAATTCTTCGGACAACTTTCCGATAAAATTATTTATTTTTTAATAATTTTACAAAAGAATTCATCGTTTGGACAACCCTCCGATTTATTTGTCATGCACTCACACCAACTATTATAGGGTGCCCTAATGCATATGAAATACATTATGCCAATTCATATATCCAATTCCAATGGCTTACACACAATTATATTTCATATAATTCCAACCTCATGTTAACACATTAAATTACATGCATCAATATATCATTTTCCACACAATCCATGCCATCCAATTTAAGCAAATTCACATGGACATTTTCGGTCCAACACGTAAACCGGGACTATTTTTTTGACGCATTCTAAAACGCTAAGGCGGCTATCTCTGCGGTACAAATTTCATCAACCTCGGTTCCACTTCTTTGGAACCGAAATCCAAGGCCACTTCCGGCCTCAAAACACCCAAAACCACAATTTGCATGTTATTCAAATATCAAGCAATAACACATAACAGCACACACATATAAGGCACAGTGATCATTTTTTTGTCCGGCATCAGTCCGGACGCTTTCAAAACGAAGCCCCAAAATTTCAAAGATTTCGGGCCCCAAGTTTTAGGACTGGCCAAACGCCACTCACGGCCTCACACCATCCAAACCATTAACAAGGCTCTTAAACCGAAAATAAACCAAGTAGGAGAAGACCCCTACCTCCCGGAGTTGTCAAAACTCCACAAAATCGGTGTCCACGCATAGCCCTTGCAGTGTATAGCAACTTTGTTTCTTGGCCCGATGAGAATCGACGGTTTGAACGCTGGGAAATCTAGAGAGAAGTTGGATTTTCTCTATCTAAAATCTGTTTCTCCCCTCCACTGCCGGATTTCAAGCCAAAATGGAGAAGTGTTCTTTTTTTTTCTTTTCATTTTATTCTCCTTTTGTCCCCTCACTTGCCACATGTCAACCTTCCATTAGTTGACTTGAATTACACCTTATCCATAATAGTGGATTTCCATCCAATTAGGAGATGCCACATGTCCATTACGGGCCCCACTCGCTCTCCCATTTGACTAATTCCCAGACTAATAACGCCGCACACCGTGAGCCACCAAAATGTGTCATGTCCCGCACTCACCCCCCCGCTGTCAAAACGCTGGAATTCTCGACCGTCTTAATTCGATGAAATTCGACGTGGTAAATTTCAATCTCTCATAAAGACGATTCCAACTAAGGCTCCATTTCATCATCCGAGATCTAGAAAAATTCTGGATTTTGATCAAAATAACCATTTTACCCTTTTTCAGAAAATTAAAATTTTCTCGGGTTTTACAATATGTATCTAGCTAACATACACCCCGATGAGCGAGATGAATATCAAGAAGCAGTACGTACATCAAAAGCTAGTGAATGTAACCGATAACAAGATGAAGGATTTATGATAGGCAAAAGAAAAATAGGTAAAGTCTTTATATCTAATTCATTTTTTCACATTATTATGTATAAAAGAATGTACTTTGATTTGATTTTTTTTTTTTTGCATAATTGCAGTAGGTGAGTCTTCACAACCAGATGATCTATCAAGACATATGCAAATATCACAAAGTGTTCGGCATATGGATCCATCATTGCCAATTGTACCATCATTGTACAAGTCTTCGGTTGCAAGACAAAAAAGCCTAAAAATATGTTCACTACAAAAAAAACAGTTAAATAGTAACCACAAATTGTGACCACAAAAAGTGGTCAAAACTTAGTGACCACATTGCGACCATTATGCAATCACAAAAGACCAAACATAAGATCATTAAGATAACAATCACATGGAGACCACATGGAGACCACATCAGGCTCACAATCACCCACTACGCTGAAAGTGGTCGTAAAATTCACGCAAAACAATCGGGCGTGAGAATTTGAGACAATATTGATAGTGGTCACTAGCTAGTGACCTCATTGTCTGTAGTCATTGGTCAACTACAACATAGCCTGTGGTTGGTAAATAGTGACCACAAACATAGTGGTCGTAACAAGGCAAGAAGAAACGACAAAAGTTTCATCGTTTGATTGATTATATAGTGACCACGCTACCTATGGTCATTGTTTAGAAACCACTATTCATGTGGTCACTGTCTCACTACAAGAATTTTAATAAAAAATTATTAGCTTTAAAAAAAAACTAATAAATAAATTTTAATAAATGATTTTTTTATTCACCCGTTAATATCAATGAAAAAAATTGTAATTTTTTAGTATTGATTTTATATTTATCCAATTAATAAAAATAATTTTACATTGAAATTTTTATAAACATTGGGATATTTTCAAAAATCTATTTCATTAATGTCTGAATAAAAATCAAGCTATATAGTATAAATATATATATATATATATATATATATATGTTTTCAAATATTTATATTAATAATATTGAGTAAAAAAAAATATATATTTAAATTTTATATATTAAGGTTTTCTTATTTACTTGAATATAAATAAAATCTTCTCAAATAAAATATATTTTTTTTAAATTTAAATTTACAAAGTTTGATATAATTTATTTTCATACTTTATTTTTTATTAAATTAATATACATAATATTGTATTTCAAAAATTTATCTTTTTACTTTTTAAGTTAACAATTTTATCATATAAATTAAATATGGTTAAATGAAGTTATAAAGTTATAAATATATAATATAAATGGATTTTCACAAAGTCATCAGGTAGAAAAGGCAATTAAATGTTGTATGGTAAGATTAATGTGGTGAATCAGACCGCTCGCTTTTCCACTTCTCTATCCTCATTATTCATTTGAAACCCTGATATATATATTTTTCTCCATTATTTCATTATCCCGCTGCACTTTCTCTCATCTTCTTTTTGTCTTCCCCCTCTCTAAAGACCTAATTGTGGATCTTGAGGACAAGGAAAATGGTGACCCTTCGAGAAAGAATCGTAGACTCTATAGGGATTAGTCATCGATTTTTGAAGATAACTTCAAAGAACACAACACTCACTACAAGAAAAAAGGTGATTGTTGACATATATTATCTTGACTTACACAAATATATGTCAATATTGTCCGTTTAAATGAACAATTATGGCATATACAACTTGTTTACACCAATAATGACATTTGTTGAATTCTTCCATAACTTATATGAAAGAACCTTGACAGATAATTATAAGTCAATGTATTGTCAATATATATTTTAATGTGTCAATGTAATTAAATAAGAATAATAATGAGTACATTTTTTTATAGTATAAATCTAATTTACTTACTAAGTAACTATTATAAATTGAAGTAACCACGCACCTATATTAATAAAAGTAATAATTATGTTTGCATATAGTTTAATTTTAAGTACACCAATTAAACCTTCTTTTTTTTTATCAAACGGTGTCTTGAGCGAGCCCCGTGTACGCACGGAAGGCGCCTTTAAGACATACTACACCTAGATTAATCCTCATATGAGCCGAGAGGGACCACAATGGTGGTAAAGCTCTACCACATAATATAGTTGGAATTCCCAGTACTAATTCAAACAATCAAGTTGCCAAGAAGCGTAAACCTTTTTTTATTCTATATCAATAACAAAGAAAGACTACACAAAAGGGTATTTGTTAACATATGATTTAATGACTTATGTCAATATATATCATTGTAGGTGATTAATTTAAGCAATCTTGACTTATATGGGTCTTTCAAAAGCTACCTTGACACATGTTAAATTCAATGTAGTCACTACTGTAAGACCCGAGAAAATTCCAATTTTTTGAAAAAAAGTAAAATCGTAATTTCGGTAAAAATTCAAAATTTTTCTAGATCTCAGATGACAAAAAGGACTTCACCGTTGGAATCGTATCGCGAAATCTAGCTACCACGTCGACTCGTCGACCCGAGACGTCTAATTTCAGACGCTTTTTCGAGGCACCGAGTATCGGGTGCTGTAAAACGACATGTGATGTGACAAAAGTCACCTATAACATGTACTCTTATGACACATGTTGCAGTAGAGAGATGATTGAAATGGACGGCCTAGATTATGCAAAGTATCAAAAATTTAGAAAAAATGGACATAATGGGAATTTTGGAATTTGTTAATGAGGAAGAGACAAAATTGCAATAGTGTTGTCTTCTCCAAATTAAAAGACCAAAAATGGGCAGTGGGCTGGACGTGTGAGATGCAGTAGCTGGAATTGATTTTTTTAGAGAGAGAGAGAGCACCTTCTCTCTAGAATTTCGGTCGATCAGACCGTCGGTTTTCAACGGAGCAAGAAGGAAAGTTGCTCTACGCGGCGAGGGCTACGCGTGGACACCGATTTGGTGGAGTTCCGACAACTCCAAGAGGTAGGGATCTTTTCCTACTTGTGTTAATCTTTGTCTATGAGTCATGTAAATAGTTAGGAATGTTCTAAGGCTTGTTTTAGCTATAAATTCAGTCTCAAAAGCTTTGAACCGAGTAGAGAAAATTCTATTTAGGTCGTGAACAAAGAACTTCGAGGGTTCACCGCTCATGTGAATAGTAATGTGAATATTTTGTGTGAATTTATGATGTTGAGTGATTCAAATGAATTGCTTAAGTGCTTGCCAATTGACCATGCGGTACTAATTTCAAGGCGTTATTCGATATGAATTTAATAACATGATTTATGTGATTTAATTATGTTAATATATATGCATGTGAATATATTAGCATGAATGTGTAGGAATTGGCATCATGCATTCCATATGCATTAGGGCAGCCTAGAATATTAGGTGTGAGTGCATGACATGAAATTGAAAGAAAAACAAACATGGTTGCGAAAGGAATTTCAATGGATGATGTTCCGGAGAATGGTGTTGGGAGATGGTCCAACAATTACACGTCGAAGGAGCCCATGAATTGTTCGGAAGATTCTCCAACACATTCGCCTCGGAGGGTAGTCCAATACTTTTACCGAAATTCGGTAGTGAGTTTTCGAGAACAACAAGTTTTGTTTTGAAAACTGGATATTTTTACTCGCATTCGGCTTAGGCATATGTGAGGGAGTCGGTGAGGACTCGGGACATGGGATTGGTCATGTAGACATTCGAGTAGGTTCATGTAATTGCTTGAATGTGTTTGTTTTGTCATGCATGTGCACTTAGGTGGGGAGTAACTCATGTAGAAAATTATCTCTACTGGGCTTTACTCACTCAAGCCGAGGTCACCATTTAGGTACGTGGTTTAACGGAAGGCGTGACTCATTAGAGGTCGTTTTAGAAGAAAGCTGGGTTGTGGCTTTGGTATGATTATGTATGACATGTATTAGAATTTTATAATTTTAATATATGTTTATATTAAGAGTAATGTAAAAACTCTTGAACCGTAATATATAGTTAGGATATATTTTGTGAGTATTGATGCAGGGGCCCATGTGGCCATTATTTTACTCGCATGTGGACCCTGTGGAAGTCATCAGAACTCCGCTTGGGGACAAAGTTTTGTATTCGTGAGCTCCCGTACAAAGGAGACTCTATTCGATTTTCGTGAGTGGTGTCGGGTTACCCGACACTCACAAGTATTCCGCGGGTTGACGGGTTATCAACGAACACCCCGGTTTTGGGGCGTCACAACTACTACAAAAATTTATTTAAAATATAAAATAAAACTAAGGTTTTTTTTCATATATTCGATTTTCATTACAATGTTATAGTATTATGTTCTCACAAACTCTCGAACCTAGTCCCTTCCCTATGCCCCGTCCAACCCTTAACCATTGAACTAGGCTTGATTGACAATAAAATTAAGTTGATAAAATAAAGTATTAATATAATTTTTAATAATTTTAATTACTTAGATAAATTTAAAAAATAATAAAAAGTTAGCAATAATTAATAAATTTTAGAAATTAAATGTGACGCCCCAAACTTAGGGGTCCGTTGACAACCCGTCAACCCGCGGAATACATGTAGCCATTGAGTGTCTTAATGCCACAAATTGAGTGTCTCTCTACCCGAGACTCAAACATGAGTAAAAATGGCCATGTTGGGCCCATACATCCACTCACCAAAATATAACCAACTATATTACAATAGTTTCAAGAGTTAATTACACTCTTATACAAACATGCATCGATCATAATGTTTCATACATGTTTTACAAAAATATATAATCAAAGCCACATGTCGACTTTCTTCTCAAAAGCGACCTCTAGTGAGCGTCTCCTTGAATACTCCATGTACCTGAAAGGGGGATCCCACGACAATAGCAATGCCCGCAGCTTGAATTTTCCTACTTGCAAGCATTTCTCCCCACCTAAACGCTTACGCACGACACACCAAACATTCAAAGTGTAACATACAAGTCCCTACCAAATGTCTACATGTTATGAATGAGAATGTGACTCACCCATTCCCACATCTCGAGCCCCCACCGGCTCCCTCTTACGCATGTCTAAGCTGCTTTGAGAAAAACACTGCTTAAACAAAAGGATTTTGTCTATGAAAACATAATACCACCTCCGATGTACTCCTATTGGACAACCCTCCGAGGTGAATTGCTGGATAACTCTCCGAAACAATCATGGGTCATCCTTCGATATGAACTGTTGGACAACTCTCCAAGGCAATTCTTCGGAAAATCTTCCCATGAAATTCATTTGACAACCATGTTTTTCATGTCATGAACTCATACCTATTGTTCTAGGTTACCCCAGTGCATATGAAGTGCAATATGTCATTTCATCATAATTCATGTTAATATATCACGCATGCATATATTAACGAAAATCATACACAAACAACATGTTATTCATTCATAGTAATAACACCAAAATTAGCTCACATGGGCTAATAGTGGACCGGGCAACCATCTCTGAACCGCCCCAAAGAATCACACAGCACAATGTAAAACCCGAGAAAATTCTAATTTTCTCAAAAGGTAAAATGGTACTGGCCAAAACCGAATTTTCTAGATCTCGGATGCATGAAACGGACTTCACCGGCTGAATCGCTCCGTGAAATCTAGCTACCAAGTCGAATTTCGTCAATTCGGTGACAAGAAGAATTTCATATCTTCGAGGCACCGTGCTCTAAAAGCCGATGACAGCCTTGTGAGAGGCATGTAATGTGACAAGGGTCACCTACTGTGAAACCCGGAAAAAAAAAATATATTTTTTTTGAAAATGAGCGAATGGTACTCTACCCGAACGCATACGCACAAAAACCCCAGATCTTTCTCTCAGACCCTCGGAGGATTTAAACGGATCACGCCGTTAGAATCATCTCGCGAAATCTAGTTGAACCAAACGAACTGCGTCGAATTCCGAGACTGTCGGTTTTGCACGTATTTCAAATCGGAACGGGCCAATCATGGGGTGCCATGTGGCACTTGCATGGGAGACACTTGGCACATGGATGGGCCGCGTCATGCCCTTAGGATTGCATGAGTTGGGTGGGAGCCAATGTCAAGCCACCTCATGCATGAGCATGAAAGTGGTTGAAGTTGCGGCATGGAGAACACTTTTGGCCTTGAGTTGACCATGTCAAACAAATGGATGTTAGGTGGGCTCCCTAGGTCAAAACCAATCTCTTGGTAGTTTGAGGAGAGATGGCAAACAATTTGTAGAGAAGAAGAGAAGAAAGAAAAGAGAGAAAGAAAGAAAGAAAAGAAAGAAAGGAAGAAAAGAAAACAAGAAGAAAGAAAGAAAGGAGAAAGGGAGGAGGAAGTTTTTTTCCTCCATTGTTTCTCAGATTTGGGTGGGATCAAGAACTGATCCTACACACTTCAAGAGGTGAGGGATCTTTTCCTCTTGGTTATTTCTGTTTGGGGCCGCGAAAATGGCATTTGCTGAGTTTAAGTTATGTGATTGTTTGAAGGAATAACATGCTGAATTTGTGATGTTGTCCATGCTGAATTTTCTGGGTTTTAAGACTGAATTTGTGATGTTGTACTTGCTAAATTTTCTGGATTTGAAGACTGAATTTGTGATGTTGTACATGCTTTTTTTTTTCTGGTTTTTAGGACTGAAAACCCAATTGGGTGTATTATTTTATGAATGAAAAACATGCAGAAATTTCTAGGCTTCCATGCAGAATGTTTTGGGTGTTTAGATCAAAGAAAACTCAGTTTTGTAGAATATCCTTTCATGCATGACCAACATGCAAATGTTTCTAGGTTTTTAGACTGAAGAAAACTCAATCTGCGTATTATTTTATGAATGAAAAACATGCAGAAATTTCTGGGCTTCCATGCAGAATGTTTTGGGTGTTTATATCAAAGAAAACTCAGTTTTGTATCCTTTCATGCATGACCAACATGCAGAATGTTCTAGGTTTTTAGACTGAAGAAACTCAATCTGGTGTATTATTTATGAATGAAAAACATGCAGAAATTTCTGGGCTTCCATGCAGAATGTTTTGGGTAAGCGATCAAAGAACTCAGTTTTGTGTATCCTTCCATACATGACCAACATGCAGAATGTTCTAGGTTTTTAGACTGAAGAAAACTCAATCTGGTGTATTATTTTATGAATGAAAAACATGCAAAAATTTCTAGGCTTCCATGCAGAATGTCTTGGGTGTTTAGATCAAAGAAAACTCAGTTTTGTGTATCCTTTCATGCATGACCAACATGCAGAATGTTCTAGGTTTTTAGACTGAAGAAAACTCAATCTGGTGTATTATTTTATGAATGAAAACATGGCAGAAATTTCTGGGCTTCCATGCAGAATGTTTTGGGTGTTTAGATCAAAGAAAACTCAGTTTTGTGTATCCTTCCATGCATGACCAACATGCAGAATGTTCTAGGTTTTTAGACTGAAGAAAACTCAATCTGGTGTATTATTTTATGAATGAAAAACATGCATAAATTTATGGGCTTCCATGCAGAATTTTCTGGGCTTCCATGCAGAATGTTTTGGGTGTTTAGATCAAAGAAAACTCAGTTTTGTGTATCCTTTCATGCATGACCAACATGCAGAATGTTCTTGGTTTTTAGACTGAAGAAAACTCAATTTGGTGTAGTATTGTATGCATGAAAAACATGCAGAATTTTCTGGGCTTTCATGCATGACTAAGATGCAGAATGTTTTGGGTTCTTAGATCAAAGAAAACTCAGTTTGGATGTATCCTTGCATGCATGACTAACATGCAGAATGTTCTAGGTTTTTATATACTGAAGAAAACTCAGTTTTGTGAGCTATTGTATGCATGAAAAACATGATGAATTTTATGGGCTTTCATACATGACTAACATGCAGAATGTTTTAGGTTTTTAGATCAAAGAAAACTCAGTTTGGTATCTCAGATGCATGACTAACATGCAGAATGTTCTAGGTTTTTTTATACCGAATAAAACTCAGTTTGCGTATTTTTGTATGCATGAAAAACATGCAGAATTTTATGGACTTTCATGCATGATTAACATGCAGAATTTTTCCTGGAACTGATGACTGATGAATAACATGCAGAATTGTGAATATTAATTCAGAATTGTGAATGTTAACATGCAGAATTTTATGGGCTTTCATGCATGATTAACATGCAGAATTTTTCCTGGAACTGATGACTGATGAATAACATGCAGAATTGTGAATATTAATTCAGAATTGTGAATGTTAACATGCAGAATTTTCATGGAACTGATGACTGATGAATAATATGCAGAATTGTGAATATTAACATGCAGAATTTTCTGGAACTAATATGGTTATTGCATGTTTTGGATGTGCTGTTTGTTTGTCTGAGTTTTAAGACTGAAAATCAAAGTTGGCTTGTTATTACTTGAATGAATGCCATGCAGAATTTTCAGAACTAATCTGGTTAGCATGCTTATGTGATGTACTGATTTGAATATGTGGAATATTAACATGACTGCATGTATGTTAAATATATGAAATGTTGTGTGCATTAGACATGAGTATTCATAGCACACATAGTGTACGGTGTAGAATGTCCATGTAGAGGTTTTCATACATTGGTCATGGGTTTGAGTGCAAGTGGCAATAAATTGCATTGCATTAGGCGGTAACACCACATTACATGAGAGTGTGTACATGGTACCGATTTGGCACCGTGATTTCGTGTTGAATCATGGGCTTCGGGAATGGACGGTCAAATCGAGTTCCATGCTGTTAAACGAAAATGGAAAATAAAATGGTGTCGGGCGAAAGTAGGGATAGATACCTCCTCGTGAAAACCCGAAAACCCGGTTATACAACAGATTCCCACTGAAAGTCCGAAAAATGTCGAGGGTAAGAGACCTCGCGCAGGAGACCCGAAAAGCTCACGCTTCAAAGACACGAAACGATCAATAAATATCGTGATAATCGCGTAGTTGTGAGATGGGAGTCTGAATTGACTCAGTACTGATTTCCCATTGGCACTTGCGTTAGGTGGTGGGAGTCGGAGTGCCGACCCAACATTGGGGCCATGTACGTTGTCGCCTCATACATGCATGTAGATTTCCATGATAGGATAACATGTATGCCTGGATTGGTTAATGGGTTTGGTAGTGAAATGATTATTTGCATGTGCACCTAGGTAGGAAATAGCCCTTATAGGATTTATCTCCTGCTGGGCGTTAGCTCCGCGGTCGTGGGACCCCCCTTTAGTGCAGGACGGTACGGGCGAGACGACGTTCCTTAGGCGGGGATTATAGACGGGTGGTTGTGGCCTTGATTCTTATTTTGTGTATATATTAGAAACGACTAGTTTAATATATGTTTTGTATTAGGAGTGATCTTAATAACTCTTAGATCTATAAATGTATGGTCTTATGCAGTATGGGCTGAGTATGATGATAGGCCTTATTGTGCATTTCTTTAAATGTATGGAGTGCAAATGATATAGGGCAATACGAGTTCAGCGAGGTTGTGAGTGATCAATGGGACCCCAGGGTTTTTGGGGGTGTCACACACTACATGCCACCATGATACATGTTGCATGATTAGTGAGTGGATAGAGATAAATGACTTAGATTAAGTCAAGTGTAAGAGCCCTTAAAGTCAAGACTAAAAAGGAATAAAAAAATGGAGATTAATTAGAAGAAAACAAATAAAGACATCATCTTCTTCTCCATTTTGCTAGAACGTGTAGTGAAGGGGGGAGAAAACAATTTTAGAGAGAGAAAGTCTAACTTCTCTCTAGATTTTCCGGTGTTCGGACCGTCGGTTCTCTTGACTTGAGAGGAGAAGTTGATGGCTGCGAGAACAACACCGTGAATGTAGATTTTGTGGAGTTTCGACAACTCCAGGAAGGTGAAGTCTTCTCCTACTTGATTTATTCTTTGGCTAAGAGTCATTTTAATGGATGGGGATTTATTGAAACTGAATGTGGCCAGATGTTTCGATCCCAAGGAAATATTTGGACAGTGAAAGTCTAATGTGGCCAAAGTGAGCAGTTATCCAGACAGCAGTTTCTTGTTCCACGTGATTTATGTGTGATTTGTGTATTGTAGGTGATTAAATGATTATGAATTGGTTATTAGCCCTTCTGAGCAAATTTTGGTGTTATTCTTATAGATTGAATAACATGATGTTGTGATTAAATTTTGTTAGTATATGCATGTTTAAAATATGTGTGAATTGTTGTTGGAAGTAATAATGCATTCCATATCACCTTAGAGGCACCTAGAATGGTAGGTGTGAGTGCATGACAAATAAAATCGAAGAGGTTGTCAAACGATGAATTCATTTGTAAAATTAATAAGCAATGTTTATGGGAAATTTGTCAGAAATTGTGTTGGGAAGATTGTCCAAACAATTCACATCGGAGGGCTGTGGGTGTTTCGGAGAGTTACCAATGAATTCACTCGGAGGCTTGTCCAACGTGTGCTCCGGAGGGTTGTCCTCGGTCGCTCAAATATTTTGTTTTGAAAAAATGGATTTATATACGTAGCTTAGGCATGTGTGAGAGTCGGTGAGGACTCGAGACATGAGAATTGGGCGTATAGACATTTCCAAGAGTAGGATGTGCATTTGCTTGAATGTGTTTAGTTCTTTCATTACATGTGCACTTAGGTGGGGAGTATCATGTAGGATAATTCCACTGTGGGCATTGCTCACCACAGTCGAGAGAAAGGTATTTCGGTACGGGAAGTGTTCGGACGAGCGCTCTATTAAGTAGCTTTTGAAAAAAACAAGACATGTGGCTTTAGATACATTTTGCAAAACATGTATTAGAATTCTTAATTTTAATATATGTTTGTATTAAGAGTGATGTAATAACTCTTTAAAACCATGGTAATATAGTTGATGATATTTTGGAGAGTATGATGTGTAGGCTAAAGTGGCCATTTTTACTCACGTATGGGTCTCATGATATGAGACATACATGTTTTTCAGCGAGGTTAGCTGTGTGGGACCCCACACGGGGAAATGGGGCGTCACGAGGTTGGTATCAAAAGCGTAGGTATCACGAATGCACAGGGCTCGATGGAAGCGGGTTAGATCATGCATCCATTGTGCATTTTGATGTTAATTGTGATGTGTGATTGAATTGTGATTGTATGTGGTGAATAGCATATAGGAAAATATTGAACAGGGTCGAGAAAACATAACCTAAGTTTGAAAAGGTTTGTTTTAAGTTTTTGGGCGAGTGGTCGAAGTAACGAAAAATAATTTATGGACAGTAGCTCCAGTTTTTGAACATAAACAGAGGTGTTTTTTGGAATTATGGAAAATTATTCCAGTTTTTGCATAAGAAAAAGGGCTAAAATTTAACTCTTAAAATTTTTGAATTGTATAAATTGTAGTTGTCTAGGCTACTTCATTTTAGGAGTAGCAGGGAGGCTATTGGAGGAATAAAAAAAAATATATGTTGAGAAAAAAAAAATTTTTGGGGTTTTATAGAGTGTGTAAAACAGGGAAAAAAATAAATAAAAATAACAATAAATAAATATTTTAGTTCTCAGAAGATGAAAAAAAAAATAATTGTGGTCGACGATTGAGTAGAACAAATGAAAAAAAATTAATGAAAAAAAAGTTACAGTGGAGACTAGATGTTCTTCCCATTTTACAGTTTGGATCCACGATCTATGAGGATTGTATCATGACATAGTAGAATTTGAGCGCCTTGAGTATCATATGACCTAGTGGGTGGAGTCTTTGAGGGCGTGCGATGGGGTTGCGACATGTGTAGTGCGATAACACGGCCAGGCTGCGCGTGGGGCAAGCTTGCCGGCCAGCGGGCGTCGGCGACCGCTAGGGTGTGTCGCGATACAATTGTTTGTGTCGTGCGGGAGCGACGTGTCGCGGCGCGGCGTGTGACATGGGGTACGCGATCTGGCCGGGGCGATCACGGCACGGCGTGGCGTGCGCGGCATGGGCCCTGCAATGTCGCGATATAGTTTTGTGTTGCGGCCGGGGCTGCGGCGCGGGCGTGAGCCACCGAGCGCCGCGACACGGCTTGCGACACGGCCGGTCTTGTATTTGCGACATGACTCTTACCTTGTAGGAAGGGGGCCACGATACGGCGCCTAATGCGCCACGACATAGCGCCCAATGGGCGATGTGCGCGCGGCACAGGCGCAACGTGCCGCATAACTACAGGTCTTGGGTGTGTGCACTATACCGACCCGAGTTTGACTCGGTGCACTTTGTTCTGATCACTATTTGGATCATTGTTCATGGACCTTGATCATGAACCTTGCTTATTCAGGTTTTGAAAAAAATCAAATCAAATCAAATCAAATCAAATCAAATCAAATCAAAATAAAATAAAAATTTTGTTGCGTATGATTTAATGTATGGAATTATTGTCTTACATTACCTATGAATGCATTGACGTTGTGTATGAAAAATTTTCGGTATGTGAATAGTGTCTCGGGGCTGTATTTACACCCTTAGAGATACCTCATTAAAACTTAACTTACCATTTGACATGTGTAGATGGCTAGTCGCGAGATAGGACGTAGAGGTCGTCCACGAGGTATTAATTGACACCACCGTGTTGGCCGGCGGGCCTTTCTATTGAAATTTGTAGGGATTGCGAGCTGCTTGCCATTGCAGAGCTAGTGCAGCTCTGAGAAGAATGGTCATTGTTGACATATATTACCTTGACATAAGGCAATATATGTCAATAATTACTATTAAATGGGTAACTATGACATATAAAACTTAGTTAAAAGAATAATGACATATATGAATTATAGTGATTATTTTCATGACTTATGATGTCTGACTTTGGAGAATTTATAAGTCAATATAAAATTAATATATTCATATGTCAAGACATCTAAATAAAGCAATAATGACATATATGATAATAACCTTGATAGAAAATATTAAAAGTCAATATATATAGTTGAATACTTCTATGTCAAGGTTGGTAAAAAGTTATCTTAACGAATAATTTACAAGCCAATTTAACCTCATTTATAATTCTATTAAGGTTATATTTATTAAAAGTTATATGCATAACATGAATGATGTGTGATCATGTATTGTGTATGGTTGTGTGCTTATTAAGATAGCACATAGGAAAAAAAATTTGAGAGTTTTTACGATTGTAAAACTAGAACAAGAAGGAAATAAAAATAAAATTGAATAAATTCATTTGGTTTAATGGATAATAAACTAAGTAATAAGTGTTAAGGTTGAACACTAGGTTTAGTGTTGGATCAAGAGGTTTGAGGAGATTTTAGAGAAAATGTCCAAATTTAAATGAAAAATTGAGGTGAAGAAAATAATTTTCCTAAGGTTTTATAGTGTGTAAAGCGAAGAAAATTGATTAAATAAATTTTATAAATTTATTTGTGTCTGGAAAATGAAAGAGAAAAAAAATTAGGTATGTATTTTAGTGTCTTCCGATGCTTGGAAGAAATGAAAAAAAAATATATGAAAAATGCGAGCAGTGGGGCTCTTTGCTGATTAAAAAATGAGGTGAAAGGAAGAATTTTCCTAAGGTTTTTATAGTGTGTAAAACAAAGAAAATTGAATAAAATAAATTTTATAAATTTATTTGTGTATTCTGGAAAATGAAAAAAAAAAAATTAGGTATGTATTTTTTAGTGTCTTCCGGTAAGCTGGAGAAATGAAAATATATATATATATGAAAAAATGCGAATGGAATTGGGCTGCGCGGTGTCTTGTGAAAAAAAAAAAATTTGTAATTGCAACCTTGCATTGTATTGCAAGAAGAGAAATTTTGGAAAAAAATTGTATTGCGAATTGTATTGCGAGAAGAGATTGTAGTTGGATGGTTTGTATTACTTGATGGGGTGGCATTGTATTGCAATATAAGATCAAACAGGTATTGGGTCACAATACACGGATTGTATTGTGACCAGGAGGGGTTGAAGAAGAGGGTATTGTATTGCAATAGAATGGTGTATTGCAATAGGAATTAGTTGTTGAGTCATGGATTGTATTGCAATACACTCGCTATATTGTGACCCGGGAGGTGTGCGGTAAATTTGGAAGTGTATTGTAATAGGAAAAGAATATATTACCTTAGGTGAATAGTATATGATGAGCGATTTTGATGAACAATGCTATGAACAGTAAAAACTTTCAGCATATTTTTTAAATAAAATAAATAAAACAAAATGGAATTTAAAATTTGAAAAAATGAAATTTTAAGTAAAATTTTGTTGATAAATATGATTTAATATATTGGATAAATGGTCTTGCATTGCTTATGCGAAATTTATTCTCTAGATCTCGGATAATGAAATAAGATTCACCCAGTTGGAATCGTCTCGTGAGTAGCTAGCCGCGTCGAATTTCGTCGAATGCGAGACGGTCGGAGTTGACACGTTTTTCGAGCATTGTGTTTGGTGCTATAAAGCGACATGTGATGGCGAAGTCACACGTATAGCAGCGTCTTCGTGTGTCATAAGTGGCATGAGTATGATGTGGATTGCGAGATGAGTGCAGTGTCAAAAGTGGGAATTGAGTCCCTTAACTATGGATGAGTTCTCGCATTTCTCTAAGCTTCTTCTACAAGTCTTTTTTCAATGTGCTGTAGCACACCTAGATCTTGCCCAGGATGGAAAGTTCATGGGTTAAGCTTTGGTATATCCAGAATTTGAGCTTCTATTGTCAACACTAACATTTTTTTTAACCCCAAAATAGTAAGCAGTATCATTGACAATATATGTTATGCTCCATAACATGTTTTCATGACTATTGTGGACTCGTGTTTGCAATATTATATGTTTCTCATTCGAGTGAAGAAACTGTTTTTCATTTGGTTTTAAATGAAAAACAAAATAAGAAAAAAAACCTAAATGTGATGCATAATAAGAAAAGCGAGTTTGAAAATGAGTCTAAGCCCACAGGTCGAATCTCTATTGAGCTAATTTAAAGCATATATCACAATTGCGTTAAATCTATCAACATCAAACAAATAAGACCATAAATCAAAAGCGAGGTGAAAAATAGAATGAAAGGATGTATGGTGAACATGTAAGTGATTTGTGAAACATATATTGGTGTGTATCGACAGCCCATCCATTTAAGTAAGTCTTAGGTTCATATCTCAACAAGGGATGATGATGATGATATAATTTATTTGAAGTTAAGCGTTAAAAGAAGTCAAAATTTAATGGAAATTGATGAATTTAAATGTGTTATTTATTGAGTACAAAATTTACAGCAAAAGGGTTTAAGTTAGCGCTAGGCTATCCCGGCGAGAGCGATGAAATGGTTAAAGTCTCGACTTACTGATAAACATATTTTTCAAAAACTAAGTTTTCCGCTTAGAAAATCTGAGGCTTTGAAGAGAAATTTGGATTGTTTTAAAAAATGTTTGAAAATGATAATAAATTAAAAGAAGAAGATGAATAACAAAATAATAATAGTAAAATAAAAGCATAGTAAAACAGTTCATATAGAAAAGATCTTAGGGGCATAATACGATTAATGACTTTTAAATAAGTCATATTCAACCCGAGCAATTGGGATGAAAAATGACATAGTGTAACTTAGCCCAGTGAGGACTAATTTTAAATATAATTAACAGATTAGGCGGGTATAACATTTGTGATAGCAGAGTCGATAATTTTGTTCCAATATAGCCTTACCTTCGAGTTGATCCTTGGATTTTTCGACAAGCGTTATATCAATTTCGATTCTCGATTTAGCGAAGCAAGTCAGAATTATGCGAGAGAAGTTAAAACCATAAAAAAAAAGTAAAAGCATTAAAAAATGCCCAAAGAGAAATTCAGTTAATAGCTTAAACAAAGAAAAAAACTGCACTTTCAATCTTCTTTACTTGATCATCAATGACCCGCAGTCCGACCATACTATATCAACCATCATCTAAAACTCCCTAAAATCATGTCTTTAATAAAGTTATTCTAAAAATAGAGTTACATAGTATAATTGCATAGAATGTTTTATCATTGAACCATCCCGGAGAAGGACAATATAGCATGATGGTAGTGCTAACAACCCTTTCTTCTACTTTGCATAGTTATATATATGACTAACAATTAAAGCTAATGGTTCAATTTCATTAAGAAATTCTAAACTTCATTCACTAGTGTCATCATTTTTCCATATTGTGTCAGCAACGGAATAAAAGCTAATAAAAAAATTAACCTTACAATTAGCCCTTGTATTTTCATTTGAAAATAAATATAATTAAAAACAAACAAAATAAACCTCAATATTATGTTTTTCTCAAATATATGCTTG
The DNA here is from genome assembly GCA_016808115.1 of Tetrastigma voinierianum. Taxonomy (NCBI): domain Eukaryota; kingdom Viridiplantae; phylum Streptophyta; class Magnoliopsida; order Vitales; family Vitaceae; genus Tetrastigma; species Tetrastigma voinierianum. Next base: position 144,150 of record JAEQBH010006468.1, read on the forward strand.
CTTTATAGTATGATTGAAACTTACTTTACCAAGTTAAGTATTAACTTTGTTTTCTTTAACTAGTAAAAAGTATAAGAAAAATAAAACCAAAACCAAAAATTAATAACACATTCAGATATATTCACCTCTTCCGCATGTTCTTTGGAGACCAAATAAATGCTAATAAGATCTCAATCTCAATCATTTCTATTGATTCAATATCATTTTCTTTCTATGCTTTATTTCCATTTTTTCATATTTTCTAGTAACCCAAATACAAAACTACCAAGAAAAATAAAAAAACACTTAAATTTTATACTTAAAGTTACAATAAATTGAAATCTGAAAATCCCCATTTATACTTGAGTCTGATGGAATGAAGAAGAATAAGGATGGGTAATCATTTTCTTTAATAATAGGTCCTTCGTGCTTAAAGTATCAAACTTATAAATGCAGATTCAGTTTAACCGAACTCTCATCCTTTCATAAAATAACAAATTTGTAATAAACAAAGAGATTCGGATCCTTCAGTAAAAATAACAAATTTATAATAAATAAGCGGATTAGAAATAGTATTTATTGATGGTGTATTGAATGTTGAAACCAAGTGACAAGAGCTTCATAGTCATAGTGCACGAAGAGTTGAATGATACAAAAAAGAATCTTACTTCTACTTACAGTTAAAGAGATGTGATAATGCATTTGACCTTGAAACCATGGAAGTCATCGTGTCACGACATGCGCACACACTTGCGTGTAAGGAAAACCTCAAGAAAAAAAAACAACGGCTTGGATGGGATCATAATGAATACTTTGTTGCTCTGATTTCACACTAAATTTAGATGTTGAGTTCATCGTGCTGACATGGACACCCCAGATGGATCTGGACCGAATCCTTTATGAGAGTGAGCCACGCGCTTTTTGCATAGTGGCTAAATGATACTTAAATCAATGAGTCATTTTAGGTTCTCTCGAACTCTTCGGTGTTGCTTTGAGCCGAGAAAGTGCCTTCATGAATTTGTAAGTGTAACATAAAAAGTAGATCTGGCAAAGCCCTATTGGAACAGACGATACATGGTTTTCGTGAGTATCTGTTTCGCCATCGGTGCGTCAACACGCGCCGAAATACGCAATCTCTTTCTCATCGATTTGATACGTTTGCAATTCTCATTTCCCCAGCGAGTTATTGAACGGAGATCATGACAAATTTGCATGTAAGGATTAGCCATAGCGAGGATTTAGTCTCTCTTGAGGTTAGGGCGTCTTTGCGGAGGATTCGAGTGTTGAAATTTGGCGTGTGATTGTAGATTTCATGTTGGGAAAGAGATATCCTTTGACCTTTTAAGTGCGTGAAGCGGGGAAAGGAGTAATGAGGGTGTTTGCGGTGGTAGAGTTCCTAAGTTCTCTTGTCATGTAGAAATGGAGTTTTCTTGTCATGTGGAAAATGCAATCATTATAGTTAGCCATTATTGCTATATGTAGGTGTTATAAGATGTGTTATAAGGGGATGGATGTAGGATTTCAATATTTGTGCATGATGGATACGAGATTTGAGTGGAAACGAGCTTTTCTTGTTTGTTTAAAATATTAATATTTTATATTGAATATTCGAACAACCTATTAACCCAAAGCCCAATCATTCTATTATATTTACATTATATATATATATATATATATATATATATATATATATCTTTATATCATATATATATATATATATATATATATATATATATATATAGGAAAGAGAAAGAGATAATAATCTAATTAAAATCAAAATTAAAATTTTAAATAATATTAATGTTAACGAAATGACTTTTATCATAAATTGAAATAAATTTTATATAGAAAATAATATTTTAGGATTTTGATATTAAATTAATTTTAAGTTACATTTTAGTAGTGATAATAGCATTTTTATTGAAATAAGTTGACATGATGGGGATAATTTCTTTATCTATAATAGGGGTTTTCATTGAGCTAGTCGAACTGGTAAAATGAGACACGATTCTGATTTGGATCGAGCCTAAGGGCGTTTAATTAGATTAACGAGTTGGGAAATTTGCTTGAGCTTTGCCTTTTTAGGTCCCGAACCCTTTTAACGGGTTTTCAAAGCATTGGTACTTTTGCAATTAAAGAAAGTGGAGGTAAAGTATAAATTATGAATTCAAGATAATAATAATAATAAATTATCGAGTAGTTCAGAGGCTTTAAAAATTCTCTAGATATCGGATGTGGCGGACTACGTCGTTAGAGTGCGTCTTTACGAAATCTAGTGACCCCGAAAAAAGTTGGTAGAATTTTAAGACAGTAGAATATTTTAAGTTTACGGATGATAAGTTGCCAGTGACTTCAGGGACGAGATTTTTATGAAAATCTATGAAGTTGGGAAATGGCTGGAGTTAAGTTCAGTTAAAATAAATTGAACTGAAAAGAAATAAAAATTTTGGGATAGAAATGGAATAGAATAGAGTAATATAAGCTATGTATCGAAATAATAATAATAATAATAAATAAATAAATAAAATGAAAGATGATGGAGCAAACGTGTTGGGTGGATAAGTAGAAAAAATAAAATAAAATATGTAAATAAATAAATAAAACAAATAAAGAAAGACATTAAAAAAAGAAGATAAAATCAAAAAGTAGGAGAATGTAGAGACGGACGGGAGCATGGAGGAGAGAAGTTTTGTTTTATCTCTTCGTTTCTTTCTTAGATTTATGAATCGGATTATGGAATTTTATCGCGCGTGAGAAGGCAAAGTCATTTCTGTGACGAGTAAATGGAGTACCAATACGTTTCGACAAACTTCAAGATATAGAAAATTTCTCACTTGTGTTATTTCGAGCCTAAAGCTGATATAATGGCTTTGAATATTCTTAGAATTCGTGAGATACACTAGAATTCAGTCCAAATTTTTAGGCTAGGAGTTTGAATTTTGGGACTCTTTGGTGATCAGACTAAATTGGGGCTGTTTTCGGACGGTCGGGTTGAAATTTCGGGATTTTATTCGGATAGTCCGAACATAATTTTCATAAATGTTTTTGGGTGTGTTTAGACTCTATGGAAAGTCTCTTGAGTGCAGAATTCTTCATATGCTGTGAATGGCATTTGGGGCCCACATATTTTAAAAAAGTTTAGTGTCGCACAAATACTTCAACTTACTTGGTTATGTTGACGTGTGTGGTCTAATACATCGAATGTGTAGGGTAAAAGCAGAGGCGGGAGAAATTTTGAAGTCGTGCTGGTTGTTTGTAATCGGAAGGTGAGTGTTCTAAACTCTATTTTCCCGATACTAATGTGTGTTATAAATCGTTTACCTTTGGTATGTAATGGTTTTGATTTTAAACCATATTTGAAAGCAAGCAGCGATGTGATTTAGAAAACAGCAAACCTTGATAGTTTGATTTTTAAACCATATTTGAAGACAATAAGCAATGAGTTTAGTAAATAAATGATGGTTTTGAATTATCAAACCATATTTCAAACAAACAATGGTTTTCAATTATCAAACCATATTTCAAGACAATGGTTTAAATTGTTCAAACCATGTTTCAAGCAAACAAAATTATATTTTATAAAAGCGGACCTAATGAAAATCACTAGTTTTAACAAGCATCTTTGGTGGAAGTGCATCATTTCATGCATTTTAGATTTGCCTAGTCGGCAATCTTAGTTCATGCATCATGCATTTAAAGGAGACCGTGGCACGTACTGGAGTATATAGGGTTAGGCGCTAGCTAGATTAGCGTGGCGTGAACCACGAGGTCTTTCTACCATATTCTGGGAAAAGATTGTGTGGACAGAGTCCTTCTGACATGGTTGAAGCTTGGGGCTCAGTGTTTACTAAAGTGCAATGAAGCGAAAGGCCTCCAGGTGGATTGATCTTGATTTATAAGCATTTTCGCGGATGTTTAAAATCAACCACTAGTAAACAAGCAAGCATTTATGAAAAGTTTTTAGAAACTTTTTAAAGCAAATGGATTAAACCTAGGCTCCAGTGTTTATGAAAGTTTGGCTTTTATAACAGTAATAAGGTTTGGAAATGTCTTGTAAATATAGTTTTGGAGTTTTAGATATTTTCAGAAAAAGCATGAATTTTATAAAGCATACACTCCAAACTCGTTTAGCTCATTTATTTTCCTATTTTAAAAACTATTTTTTAAGTGGAGCCTGCCGATATTTGGAGCATTTAGTATTCTCGAAATGTAAAATGATAACTTTAATTTAAAAATTCAATAATGTATTGAAATAATCTTAACACTAGTTAATATATATATATGATTTTTTTCCACGACTATACACTTTTAGTTACATTATAATAGAATTATTCTATGTGAAACCGAGCTCATGACCCTCCTTTTCAGTATTAGCTATTTAAACATTAAACGTAGTAGCTAAACATATGATATCATATATATATATATATATATATATATATATATGATATTGAATCATAGAAAGTGTAAGACAGAAATTCCAATTTACGGAATAAGGGCAAAATCGTAATTTTGATTACAAAATTGTAGTACGATTTAAAATCAGCATTAATTATCTAGATCTCGGATGATGAAGCGAATCGCATCAAAGTTGGAATTGTGCCGCGGGGAAATCTAGTTGTACGTAAAATTTCGTGGTACTACGGGACGGTCGAATTAAACTACGTTTTTTAGGGACATGTCAGATTTGGTCTTGTAAAATGGTTTCGACGTGGCCAGAAAGTCGCGTATAAGCAAGTGCTCATGTACCGTAAAGTGGTATGAGTAGATGATGATGAAAAATGGACGGCCGGGGTAGTGCCAGAGATATGAATCTGGGAATAGAGACCAATCGTCGTTTAAGAGATTGATTTAAGTGGTAAGACAAAGATCGAATAGTCTTGTACGCCCGAATAAAAGCAAAAACATTTGGAGGCCGTTTGGGGATGCAGTGGCTGACTTTCATTTCCTAGAGAGAGGTCTCGACTTCTCTAGAAATACTCTGTGATCTGGAATAGATTGGATTCGAATGAGCAAGAAGGAAAACGTTCTACGCAAACGGGGCTGCGTGGACCCGGGTTTGAGTTTGACAACTCCAAGAGGTAGGATTCTCCTACTTGCGTTTATTCCCATTTTTAAGGGTTTTCGATGTTTCGGTTGGTTGAGGTCGTGAGAGTATTTGATCGGGATCCCAAACATGGGACCGGTGTTGGAAATTTCTTTGGGATTTTCTTGGATGGCCGTGACTGCCCAGAAAATCAGTGAATATTTGAATTAACAAGTGGAAATGCTGTACGAAATCTCATGCTTGATCATGAATAAATGCAGGGAATGGGTTGATGGTTAAAACATGGGACAGATTAAGAATTGTTTAGATTTTTGGACAGCCGTGACTGTGTGTGGACTGTTTGGGAGCTTTGTATCATAATTTATTCAATAAATTATGCTTTACAGTCAATTTATAGGACCCGGAAATGGGTAGAAATTGGTTCCCAGCGGCCAGGGTTGGACAAGTGGGCTGCCCGTGGACAGCCACGCTCTTGAGATTCCGGGACACAATTAAAAACAGTCCGGGTTTGTGTGAAAATAATATAAGGTCAATGTGTTTTGGCAGTGAAATTGTGTGGAATTGAATGGCTTGTATGTGTAGAAATTAATTTGGAGAGTTGGTCGATCAAAGAATTATTAGGTTAATGCTTGAGGTGTTAACACAATGAAAGCGTAAATTATATAAGGAATTAAATTGTGTTGTAAGCCATTGGTAATGATTATGATTTGCTCAAATTATGGCTAGATTGGGTGATGATTGAAGTAATGGAATTACATGGTATTGTAATTGTAGTTGATTGAAAATATATAATGTGACATATTGTGTAAATGATTTTGAAAATGGCATAATGCATTTTCATATGCCTTTAGGTAACACAATTAGGTGTGAGTGCATATGACAAGGTGTTGCACTATAAAAGCAGGCGTATTTGCGAAGAATTTCACGCGGGATGATATTAATTGGGTCGTGGGATCGCGTGAATCATTTAGTGAGATCGCGTTGATCACTGTGTTCGCCTGGGAGTGATCTTGGACGTCATATTCAAATAAATTGTTGAATATTCTTCTCTTATGCGAAAGCCAGATGATCGCGACTCTGTTGTCGATCGTAACGTGCTAGACGTTCAGTGATCAATCGTGTTTACCAGTGATGTTCCTTTGAGTGCGGGATGGTAATGCCGATTCTCTGAACTGCTCTGCTGTTACCGTACTGAGGTGCGAAATCGAGTTCTTTGTTGTTTGAAATAGATTTGTGACAGTTTGGACCATATCTGTTAAGTCTGTTAATATATGTTTGTGTTTGCTATAAAAAGTGCAATCAACTATTGAATTGTGGGAGATGGTGAAGAATAGTTATGATAATTGATTTTATAATTATTGGTTTATATGAGCCCGAGAGCATTTTTACTCATGTTGGGATTATATTGCATATATTGGATTGTTGGGACCAGGGATATGCGAGGTTATGTATTTAAGGTAGAGCTCCGTACAAAGGGAGCTACACTTGGGTTACTGCTAAAGTGGCGTCGGGTGGCAGGCCTCCACTTATCTGTGTGAGTTAGCCAATTAGTCAGCGGACCCCACGGAGTTTTAGGGCGTCGGAAAAGTGCTATTATTTGTGATTACCATATGCTAGTTATAAACTTAGGGTGCCCTTGGGTGTTGGAAGAGTAGTATAGAAAATGAAAGTGAGATTGATGGAAAATTGGGAGGCTAGTGGGAGCAGTTATGGCTCTATGTAAGATGTCTTTTGGGGATGATGATCATAGGTTTAGGTGTTTCCGTACTTGCTTGGTTTAGCAATAGTGAGTTTTTTTCTTTTAAAATTTGCAAAGGTCATGCTGGTGAAAACATGAAGGATTTAAATAAAAAAATTATAAATGTTGAAAATTTATTAAAGTGATAGATGTTGCACAATGATGACTTGCTGGTTCTTTCCATATTTCTTTTTAACATCTATTTAGCTAAAAGAAATCTCACTGAAAAATAAAAATAATGCACGCCTCTTGTCCATTACCTGATTTTAAGCAATTTTTTGTATCATTTTTCTATTTTATTTTATTATTTTAAATATATAAACTTTAGGATATAAAACATATTTGAATATTAATTTTTATTTTTGAAATAAATCAAAAAGACAAAAAGAAGTAACATTATGTTTGATTTAGACAATATTAAAAATAAAAAAATTAATTTATTATATTTAATCATGTTAAAAGAAAATTAGAAAATTAATAGTAGTTAAAAAATCATGCATCTTTAAAATTATTAAAATTTTCATGTTAATGAGTTAAGATAATGAAAATAAACTTAAAGTAATAAATAATTTTTTAACTCTAATTCTTATTTCTATTTTCCTTATCTATTTTTGTGTATTTTACTATTTTAGATTTACTTTTTGTTAGCTAATATAGCATTAATATTTTAAAATTATTTTAGAAAAATAATAAATTTGTTTTCCAAAAAAAATTAAAGTAGTAAAAAATAAAATCTCATCAAACCAAAATATGGAAATAGATACATAGATGAGATATTAACATAAATATAGATATTACTTAGTTTATAAAATCATGAGATAATAGGAGAAACAATGTAAGTAAATGAAACATATTAAAATATATGGCATATGTTTAGTATAAAAACTATCAAATAATATATATCATATAGTGATATATATCTACCATGTAAACTAATAAATTATATAAATTATCATAATTAAACGAAGGACATAAATACGTAAAATATAAGAAATGAGAAATATGAGGAGCAAAGGTGTAAGTAAATTAATTAGAGTAGCATAATAAATAATATACTCAAATTAAATGAGGAAGATAAGGTGAAGTGGGGTGATTTGTGAAACCACGAGAAAATCAATTTTACCGAAAAGAACAAAATCGTAATTTGGTAAAATCCGAAATTTTTTTAGATCTCGGATGACGAAACGGACTTCACCGTTGGAATCGTCTCATGAATTCTAGCTACCACGTCAAATTTCGTCGAATTCCGAGACAGTCGGAATTTGCATGTTTTGTAAGACCCGAGAAATTCCAATTTCGTGAAAAATGGTAAAATCGTAATTTCGATTACAAAATTGTTATTTCGGTTAAAAAAATCCGTAATTTATTCTCTAGATCTCGGATGACAAAACGGATTTCCACTAGATTGGAATCGTCTTTCATGAAATCTAGCTAGCATGTAAAATTCGTTAAATTCAGAGATAGTCGGAGTTGACACGTTTCGAGGGCATCGCGTTTCGGTCTTAGTAAAATGATTTTCGATGCGACTAAAGTCATATAACACGTACTCATGTGCCATAAGTGGTATGAGTAGAGAAATGATGAAAATGGGTAGTAGAGATAGTCATAGAATATAGCCCAGGGAAAGAGGAATGAAATTGGCATTATGAGAGTTGATTTAAGTCGGCTGAAACCGAAATAGGAATAGTGACTTGTCTTCTCCAATGAAAGACCAAAATGTGGGGAAATGAAAGGATAGATCCGATGAGTGTTTTACGTGAGAAATGTCGGTCGCCCCAGCCGATCACTTGAGTGTCCATGAGTTGTGAGGGTAGTCAAACGGGCCCGAGGAAATGGGGCGTCGCGAGCAGTATCGAAGGCTTGGGTATACGAATACAGGGAGCTCGGGTTTGGGTAACCTTCCCTTCGCTACTAAGGTGGTTTGATGTAGGAGAATAGGTATATGAAAACCTAGGGCGAGGGCTTGGGCTTAGAGGCGTAGTCGTGTCGAACATCACCACTAGGTGTGGTTGATGTTAAGTGTATGTATGAGATTACCTAGGAAAAAATCAGGACAAAACTAGGACACTACATGCCTGTGTTTTGTGTTTTGTGTGATTTGATGGTGTGTGTGAATGGTATGCTTACCATGTTGTGTGATGAAGGATTGTGTATGTGCTTAGTGATTAGCACTTAGTGTGTTAGAGGATTATGGAAAATAGAATTTTGGAGTTCTGAGTTTGTAAGCTTGGAAGCATAAAATAAAAGAAATAAATTTTTAGAAATTTATTTGGTTTATCGGATAATGAAATCAAATTCTAAAAAATTTGAGGTTGAACACTAGGGTTAGTGTTGTATAAAGAGGCTTTGAGGAAATTCTGGACCATTTCTAGAATTAAATGGAAAAAAAATGGAGTTTTACGATTGTAAGCGGAAAAAGAAATTAAGAAAATAAATTTTATAGAATTTATTTGGCTATGAAATTGAAAGAAAATGATTTTTTTCTAAGGTTTCACAAGTTGAAATTGAAGAAAATGGAAGAAATGAATTTTATAAATTTATTTGAGTGTGGAAAATGAGAAGAAAAAAAATAATATGTATATAAGGTGGAAAATTGTTCTAGTGAAAAATTTGGAAAAAAATAATAAAAATAAATTTTATAGAATTTATTTGGTTATGAGTGAGAAACTAATTTTTAAGGTTTTACGAGTGTAAAGCTGAAGAGAACACATAAAATAAATTTTACTAAATTTATTCGGGTTGTTGGAAAATGAGAAAAAAATTTAAAGCGAAAATAAATTTTATAAATTTATTTGGTTATGAGAGGAAAATAATTTTCCTAAGGAATTTTTACAAGTAGTAAAATTGAAGAAAATGGGAATTTAAAATAAATTTTATAAATTTATTATTTGAGTATTATGGAAAATGAAAAAAAAAATATAGGTGTGTATTTTTTATGATTTTCTAGCTGCTAGAAATAAAGAAAAAAAAAGATGAAAAATTGTCGCAGAAAGAAAGCCGGTTTTGGAGCTCTACGCGAACAATGTGTGAGAGAAAATATTTTTGTATTTCAATAGAGGGGATTGTATTGCAGGAGTGTATTGCAAAGTGGTGGGCTTGAATAGCTTGAGTTGTAGTGTAATAGAAAAGGAAGGTTGGTTTGGTTGGTAGTGTATTGCGAATGGGATTTATATTGCAACCTAATCCCATTCAGGAAGGTGGCGGTTAAGGAGGGAAGTGTATTACTTGAAGATGGTCAGTATATTGCAATGAGGAATTGGGTGGCAGGAGAAAAAGTGTATTCTGATATAGTCTTTTGGTGAAGAATTGTATTGCGGGAGAGGCTTGAATGGATAGTTTTGTGTTCTTGATACAAAATTGTATTGTGATAAGGGCTGCGGGCTATTACATTTGTATTCTGATATATGGAGGTTAAACAAATCGTGTACAACCCAGGGAGCGATGCAGGTGAACATTACGGTGAGCAGTAAGTATGAACGATGCGTTAATGCGGTCATTTGTGTTGATAACTTTATTTTTTTTTTGAAAAATCAAATAAAATAAAATTTAATAAAATGAGACAAAATTTAAAAAAAATGAAATTTTCAAAAAAATGAAATTTTTGTTGATAAAAATATTTTAAATGTATAATTAATTGCCTTGCATTACTTGTAAATGCAAGGACAGTAATGTGCTCTGCTTGATTTATGTGTATGAATAGTGTCTCGGGGTTGTGCTTATGCCTTAGAGATATTGTATTGAGATTTAACTGTCATGTTAATTGTGTAGATGGCTAGTAGAGGACGAGGACGTAGAGGACGTCCACGGGGCACTGGTCAGGACGAGGACGTAAAATAAAATAAAATCAAATCAAATAAAATGAGAGAAAATTTTAAAAAATAATAAAATTAGAAAAAATAATTTATAATAAAATGAAGTCATAAGATTAGTAACAGGAAATACATTCACAAAGATTGATAGTAAATTAACAAGTAAAAAAAAAGAGAATGATGATAAAAAAAATTGATAAGTAATAGATAGTTATTGAATAATAAATGATTATTTAATAAAAAGTAATAAGTAAATCAATAAATATAATATTAATGATATAACAAATAGGACTTAATAATGTCTGAGGATGAATTATTCGATAATCAATAATTAGTGAAAATTACAAAGGATGATGAAAGAGCATTAAGTAATATACAAGATTAAAAATAAGTAAGGTTAATAATAAATAAAGAGAGATAAATGAAATGTAGATAAAATAAATAATTAAGGTAATGGGTAAGTTAAATAAGCAAAAAGAATATGATGAGTGATTGGAGAAAGAATTATATGTGAGGGTAAACAAAAAAGAATGTAATGGGTGAGTGGGCCCTACCACACAAAAGTCAAAAGCAAAAACAACCCATTATTTTAGAATACTAGTTACGTATAAAAAAATCTTCGTATATGCGGGTTAACCTTTAAAAAATAAAAAAACAAATAAAAACTTTAGTCGAACTAGGTGCAGAACATCTTTGGGGTGGGGCCGAGGGATTTTGATTTAGGGAGCAAAAGTTAATGTTGAATTTAGAGGGAGCAATGTTCAAGTCTCCTTATTTACAAAGATAAAATTTTGATAAAAATGTTTCAACAAGTACATGCACTTACATGGAAAGGACATTACATATCATTGCAAAGGCAGTCACAATTCACTTTATTAAATATGTAATCGCTGCATTGTTGATTTTGTGCCAAAAAAGGTTCTTTTCTACTTGAACACTAAGTCTCCCACCCCGTCCTGTAAGTCATAGGTTATAGGCTCCTGTTGCCTTGAATTGATGTCAAGCCATGAAACATCAACATGCTCTCACCATGAAATCTAGCGTTGCGAGATATGACAATTGTGATAGCATGCCAGCTCATTTGTACCATTCTCGGCCAGACGCTCTTGGATTGAATTCAATGGAGAGATCTTTCAGGGTTCAGTTTTTAGTGCAGGGTAATGCGACGATAGAAAGGCAAAATCATCATTAGTTTTTAGATGAAGGCGATCTGGTCTTCTTCCGTTGAGACAATAGTGTGTGCTCATGCTCCCAGTTCAACACTCTATTTAGGTCCCAGTTGGCAAATATGAATGTTTTCATGAGGTTATTTTTTAGATATGCTGTCTTGATTTCAAAGTACCTCATTTATGGTGTGTGTTGGAAACCGGAAGATGTTACTTTTCTTATTTTGGTTGTTATTATAGGAAAATGTAGATTAGGAAAAACTATGCATGCCCTTTTCCTTTGTTTTGTAAAATTTGAAGCTTGATGATCTTTAGATAAGGATAAGAATATGACCATCTTGATAATTTTTATTTTATGAACTCTACTATGTTTTTAATGGTATTAAACAAGGCACTAAGATTGATCCACTGACTTATTGGCGGTCTTGGAGCTTCTGTTGATTTGCTTAGATTGAAGCCAATCCTGGCATGAGTTTTAAGTTGGTCGTTAGTAGATCCTTATTAACCCTTACACAAAAGTACTAAGGAAGGAAAGAAAATAAAATGTAAAATATAGAGAAATTGGAAAGAAATAAATTTGGAAAGAAAATTAAAAAATATTTTTAAATTTTAATAAATTAATTATATATGTTTATTCAAAACCAATTCTCCCTATTATAAGGACTAAAATTTTAAAAATGTATAAATTTTTTGAAGAATTATAATTATTTTGATTACACATCTATAAATTTTAAACTACACATCAATAAGATTACTCATTCAATGAAACAATTTAAAAGAGAGAGAGTTGTTAATCGATTGATGATTTTAAATTATTTATATTAGACATAGTAAGAAAAACTCATTCCATGAGGAGCTCAATTTATTATTTGGATGGTAAGCGATTTGAAATTTTATCCAAATGCATTAATGTTATAATTTTGATTGTTATTTTGAATTTAGTGTCCAAAGCTCCAAGACATATCCAAATATTATGCATTTTGTTTGATTGTTTTCAATTATCTCCTTTTAGCCCTCTAAAATAGTTTGCTATTTATGAATTTGCGGATATGTGCTCATGGTTCAACTTTATAAACTTTTCTATTGGTTAATTTGAGCATGAATGCAATAGGATTTATGTTTATACGTGTTTCTTTACTCAACTAGTATGAAATTTATTTTTAAGTTATATTAATTCTTGTTTTATGAAGTAGAATAATAGTAGAGAAAGTAAAGTGATTTATTATAATATTGCATTAATTCATGATACCTAATATTTCAATTTCACTTATTGGTACATTTTTAATATTTTGAGGTAATCTCAACAATGTTTTTAGCCTTTTCTATGTGAAGCAAACTGAAACCTAGAATTAAAACTTGTGGAAACCATGAATTCTAAAAAACTTGGTCAATTGTTACTTTTTAAGATATAGAGTTACAAAAAATAAATTGAAAATTATAAATATATAGAAATTGAAAAGGGGTTTATTTTTAGATCAAGCGTAGCTTAAATATGTTTGAGTATTCACTCATGATAGGTCATTAGAATTATTATTTTTTCAAAAATACTAGAATATATATATATATTTTAGAAAAATATAAAATTTTAAAAATATTTTAAATATATATATATAGAGTTAAGGTAAGACAAGAGTGGATTATAATTTTTAAATAAAATTGGAATAAAGTGATTAAATTCCAATTGAAATCAAAAAATAAGAAATCGACAATTAAGGCATATGTGAAAGAAAAATAATAATGGAAATACCCAGGGTTTCTATATATGTGTTTTGTTTAGGCATGTGATGGTTAATTAATTAGACAATGAAGATCATAACTTCCCTTAATTTGCATAGGGATAAGGGCGTCCAACATTATTGCATAAGCGACTTCATCTAAATTATATCGAGCATGGCCAGTGGGCTACATATGCATGTTTAATTTGGTCACGAGTATTGTGAAAGAAAATTGCCTATGTTAGAAACTTAAATAGGTTACATTATCATACATGGATTGCTTGTGAGTTGATGACTTTAGATTTTGAGTATTAACTTCTATTTTTGTTCTTATGAGTCTAATTAAATTTCTCTACTCATGAGTTTTCAAGTGAATGTATTTCTTTTTCTTCTAGTTGGAAATAGCAAATATATTAAGGATTTAAATATATTTCATTTTAATGTTTTTAGGGTACTTAGGTAGAATTTCAGCCAATTAAGTACATGCATGAAAGATTAGACTTCCCATTCTAGCATCATTGTATGACAAATTTCTCTTATCCACATTGTAGACTTTGAAGTTGTCAAGGATTAAAATAGTTCTATGAATGAACTAGTTTGGAAGTTGACAACTTTTAAATTTGTCTAGCATGTGAATGAAGATTCATTTTCTCAAATGATGCTTGAATTATCGATTGGACGATATAAGGAAAACATAATTTATTTGAAGTTTACTCTCTTATGCTTGGTTCATTTTTAGAAATTTCAACATCCTTTCGGCATTTTGTTCTGCAGGTGCATATTTGGGTAAGGCTAAATAATTAGCCTTCCCCATTTGTAACCTTGGAGAACTATGAAATCTCTTTGAATTTTAAGTGAAGAGCATGTAGCAGTTGACACATAGGGATTATGTATTCCTATATGGGATAGGAACCACGACCTAAACTAGAAAGTTGGAAATTCTAGAAAACAAATATAAGACACATAGTCTAAGTTGATTTTAGTTTAACAAGATAGAATGATAGTTAAGTTTGTTTCTAGGTTTAATATTTTGGTAATTAATTTTATTACAATTTTACGGAAATATACATATTAAGAGATTTTTGAAGATACGAGTGAACAAAGACTTAGATAAATCTAATATATCTTGATTTTCCATTTATATGGTAGTACATGAACTAGATAAGATCTTAATTCTATAGAGAGAAAAAAATCAATTTTACTTTGGTTCAATACATATGAAATTACATATATTCAATAAGATGGAACATTATGAAGTAATAAGAGACATGCAATTTTAAATTAATAATTTATGGCATGAACTACAATGTGAGAATTGAATAACACAATTTTAAATTTAACCATCCCAGCGTTTATATACTGTAGACAACATGGGTATATTACATGATGGATTCTTTTGGTATATGATATAGAACTGAAATTTCAAATTAGAGTTAAAACAATAACTTATTGTAGAACCAAAAAAGGGATATAAAGCATGAGGCAAAAGCCCTTATTCTTAACAACTTGATTATAATGTTAAAATTCTTTGTGGTTTAAGATTTTGTGTATTTGAATCATAGAATGGATCGAAGTTGGATGTTTAAAGATAGAAGGTCAAGGGAGTACGAGGAAGGAGTTGAATACTTCATTAATTTTGCATTGCAACATTGTTCGAATCAAAGTGCCATTCGTTGTCCCTGTATGTGATGTGAGCAATACATCATACACCGACAAGATTCGGGAACATATGTTTTCAATGGTATTGACCATGAACATCATAGATGGTATTGGCATGGAGAAGCGAGTCTGCTAGTAAGCAACCAAGTGAAATGTACAGTGTTGTAATCTGATGGATTGTGGTGATGTTGCTAGTCCTGATAAAATGGTTCATGCCGAAGATGAGTTCATGGCTGATCGATGTCATTAGACAATTGCTTGAAGATCTTTGAAAAACCTTTATCTGGTTATGTACAATTTACAGAGCTTGCATTGGTTAAGTGTACAAGCGTGAAGGGAAGGCCTTGTACGATATGGGTGGTCGGATAAAAGCTTTTCGGATTTACTCAGTATTGGGATATGCTTCGGGTCGGCTTGATAGAGATGCCTTTATCTATGTATGAAATTAAGAAAACATTGAATCATTAGGCATGGAATGAAAGATACATGCATGTGCGAATGATTGCCTACTTTACGGGGCCAGTTGAAGGATGCATCTTCATGTCCCTACTTGTGGAATGTCGGGTGGAAGGCAAATAAGGCGGTGAGAAGCGAAGTTCTGGAAGGTGTTGTGGTATTTCCACCCATCCCTAGGTTTAAGAGGATGTTTTGATCTCAAAAACAATTTAAAGACCTAAAATGGCATACAGGGAAGAAAATATTAGGTAAACTTCGACACCGTGGGTCCCCAGCGTAGCAGCTAAGTGAACCAAATGTGGCACGAGATTTGCTTAGTTGTAGAAACTTAAGACTTGCCATTTCAGCGAGATGGCATCGATCCTGCAAACTCAGTAGTAAAAGCATAGTTGTTGGCACAATCCTCCCTGATAACACAACCTTCCCCACTTGGTTATGCAGAAGAGGAAGTTTATGATGTTATCTTTGTAATATCGGGACCCGCGACAACTGAGCAATGATATCGATGTTTACTTGACACCTTTAGTGGATGATTTGAAAACTTTATGGGAGGTAGGGGTGGAAACATGATGCACATCAAAAAGAGTTTTACATTAAAGCTATTTTGCTATGGACAATTAATGATTTCCATGGGAACTTATCAGGTTACTGCCGTTAAGGGATATTATGCTTGTCAGATGTAATTGAAGAAACATATTCTCATTGGCTAAAACATGGGAATAATAAGAACTGTATCTGAGCCATAGAAGATTTCTTCCATGCAACCATCCATTTAGAAAGCGAAAGAAGGCATTTAATGGTGAGCAGAGTTTAGGTTGCCTCGAAGAACTTACTTAGAGATGAAATATTTAGAAGGTTGATACGATTCATATTCATGGGGAGAGGGTGTGGACCCACTGGCCCACTCCAGACGAGGGGTGCGATCTCTCACTCACGAGGCTATCCCCTGGCTCACGGGGTTTTGCTCGTATAGTGGGTACCGGGCACAGGATCATGAGCAGATGCCGTGTCGGTGGTTCCCGGCTGCCAAGGCGGGCTGCTAGCCCGGTTGGTGAGTGGGAGTTTTTACCTGAATGGTATGCTCATGATCAATTAGCCTGTTTTGCTTCCCAATGGCAGGGTGGCACTATGGTACCCTCGTCGGGCCAGTAGGCTCCTGCAATAAAAAGCCTTTTGTAGGGCTGCCTGGCCCTCCAGACGAGGTGGTCCACTCCACGAAATTTATAGGGGCATGTCCGCTGCCACTTTTCTTTCATCTCAGAGTGAGCTGAACCAAAGACCCGAAGGGACAGCATATTGAAATGGGAGCACTCACTACCAGGCGGGTACACTAGCTCGGTTGGTAGTGGGAACCTCTGCTCGAATGGGTATCTAAGCTCATGGTCCCGGGTTCGAGGCCAGCGGAGGCGGCCCAGTGAGCTAGGGGATAGCTGTGGGTGGACCTGACCCTCATCGGAGTGGGCAGAGGGGTGAGGACACATGATATAAGGCGCGCTTTTTGTAAGGGCCCAGCTGGCCCACGCTCAGGCGAGGGTGGTCCCGCTCCTGGTATCCCAGCTCACGGGGGTTTCTTTCGCCGTGGAGAAACGAGACCGGGACCATGGGCTTGGAATGCCCATTCGAGGTGGTTCCCGGCTGCCAGGCGGGCTACTAGCTCGGTTGGTGTGGGAACCTGTGGTATCTCGCTCATGGTCCCGGAGTTGTGAGCTGGGGGTAACGTGGTGGACCACCCAGAAGGCGGTGAACGCCTAAACAACTCGGTTGGTAGTGGGAACTACCTCGGATGGGTACTGGCTCATGGTCCCCGGGTTCCCCGGGCCACGGACGAAAGAAACCCTGGCGAGCTAGGGGGATAGCACGTGAATTGGACCTGACCCTCCAGTCGGGTGGACGAGGGGTGAGGACTGTGATATAAGGCCTTTTTTTGTAGGGCCCAGCGGCCGCTCAGACGAGGGGTGGTGCGACTCCGGTATCCACTGGCTCGCGGGGTTTCTTTATCTCAGGTGGGCTCGAGACACAGGACCATGAGCTTAGATACCCATTACGGTAGTTCAGCACCATTGTTTAGTAGCCCGGGTTGGTAGTGGGAAGCTACGCCGAATGGAATATCTAAGCTCATGGTCCCGGGTTCGGGCCACGGAGCGAAGAAACCCCTGTGAGCTAGGGGGATAGCCTGTGAGTGGGACCACCCCTCGTCGGAGTGGGCCAGGGGGTGGGGCCACTTGCTTTTTGTGGGGCCGCGCAGCCCTCGACCGAGAGTGATCCCAGCTCCTGAGCGCTCTGCGAGGACTCTTCCTTTCAGTGAGCTGAGCTGTGTGGAATCTGTTCAGTAGTTCCTGCTTCAGACCTTCTCAGGTTGGTAGTGGGAACTACCTCGAATGGGTATCCCAAGCTCATGAGTGGGGTTCGAGGCACGGAGCGAAAAAGCACTTGTGAGAAATTTAGGGAGGGGATGGCTTTGTGAGTGGGACCACCCCTCGTCGGAGTGGAGCCGGGGGTGGGCCCACTGCAGAAGAAGAAGGTGAAACGATGTCAATCCTTTAATCCTGAGTTGTTGGAAAAGAAGTCTATATTCTTTGAACTTGAATGCGGAGATATTTCTATATTCGACCACAAACTTGGATGTAAATGCATGTGTGAGAAGAATGTTTGTGAGAGCATCATTGAAACTTTGCTTAATGTTCCTAGTAAAACAAGGGATGGAGTAGACTTGATCTTATTGAAATGGGCATACGACCAAACTTAGCACCCAAATTTGGGTTGAAGCGAACTTATCTTCCCCTTGCATGTTATACTCTAAGTAGAAAGGAGAAGAAAAGGGTATTGCAAACTTTGGCTGATTTGAAGGTTCCTGAAGGTTATTGTTCAAACTTTAGAAACCTTGTGTCTATGGAAGAGTTAAAGCTTAGTGGTCTTAAGTCTCATGATTATCATGCACTTATGCAACAACTGTACCCGTGAATTAGATGCTGTGTTGCTTTAAGCATGTTAGATATGCTGTCTGGTGTGTTTTCTTTAATGCACTTTGTGCAAAGGTGGTGGATGTGTCAACACTAAATGATGTACAACGAGACATGGCGGTCACTTTATGCTTGCTAAGAAGTATTTCCCACCTTGATCTTTGACATCATGCTTCATTTAACGGTACACTTGGTAAGAGGTTGAATATGTGGATCGGTGTATATGAGATGGATGTACCCATTGAAAGGTACATGAAAGTCTAAGGGTTATGTTCGAAATCGTAATCGCCGAAGGGTGCATTCTTTGATGTTATATCGAGAGGAAGCTTTAGGTTTTGTACGGAGTACATATTAGGCATGGATGCAATTGGGATTCCTTAGTATGAAGATGGATGGAAATGCGGAAACCTTTACTTAGTGGTCGCCTGATTACTATTCATGATTATAAATTAGTGGAAAGCACATCATTATGTTCTCTGAGAATACAACCTTAATACGACCTTATATTAGTGAGTGTCACAAATGTGGATATATGAGTTTGTTAGTACTCTAACTAATATTTATGCAAACCATGGTAGCTGTTTTACTTTATAGTGAACATATAAAATATTTGAAGATAAAATATCCTCGTCCCGATCAAGGGTGAAGTGGTTGGAGGATGAACATGTACGCACATTTAGCTATTGGAGTTAGAAAAGGTATGAAACTCAATGCGCATAGTACTCCCCTTAAATTTAATTGTTATAAGAATTTAAATTACACAAACACATATCATCGATCAAACTTGTAGGTTTCAGATGAAATAGGTAAAGAAATTACCTATTGAAGGAAATTAAGTGGCTTGCACAAAGGACCAAGGCAACAGTTATTGCTTATCACGGATTATATCATTAATGGTTGTCGTTACCATATCAAGCATCGTGATGAGACACGAGTCGACGAAATAGTGGCGTTAGTATTTGTGGCATCGACCATGCGAATTACGAGTCATAAAGATAAGAATCAGTGCTTGGTGACATGTGTTTTATGGGGTTGTCACGGATATATGGGACTTGGATTATAACATGTTTAATATTTGTGTTTTTTAAGTGTGATTGGGTTGATAGTCTGCGAGAATGGTGTCAAAGTTGATGAGCTTGGGTTTACATTAGTTGATGCGAGTAAGATGGGACGTAAATCGGATCCTTTCATTTTGGCGGCCTTGAGCGAGCAAGTATTTTATGTAGAAGACGAGTTGATCCAAGATGGTCCATTGCATTGTAGAGGCCAAAATGGAGGGTTCAACATTGAGGGGTGATGATAAGCTGTAACACCTAGATCAGGAGAGTGTACGGAGTACATGATCTTGTGAAGTGTATAAGAGCTAAGTGTCACATTGTAGTATTTTTGAGACTAAAGTAGGAGATGATAAATGATGGAAGCTGGGTTGTTGTATGGGGATAAGGGTAAAATTGTCATTGTAAAAAGAATATGAAAATCATTAAGTGTAGAGATGGGCCGTATTAGAATTTCAAAAGTTGGTATTGCAATATTTAAATGTTTGAGGGTAGAATTGCAATTAGTGAAAAGTTGAAAATATAAAAATGGGAAAAACAAGAGCCCCGAAAATTCATTTGGTCTCAAAGTTTGCCACAACAAGCCGTAGGAGGGAAGGAGAGAGAGCAGAGGAGGAAGAGAGGGAAGAAGGAGGAGGAGAGTCGAATCGGGTATGTCTTTGCCTTGTAACCATAGAGTAGTGGATTCTGGACTTTGCGAGGAGAATAGATGCTCCTTTAGTGCAGGTTTGTGCAAAGAGCACATGAACCTTTGAATGGTTAGGGTTTATGAGTAAAACCCCAATTGGGAGAAAATAAACATGGAATCATCCAAATTATATGATGTTTAAAAAGATTGGTGGTATTTAAGGTTGAATGATATGATTTTGATATCGATTGAGAAGGGAAATGGATTAGAGTTAGGTTTTGGTAAGAAAGTGGGGAATTGTTAGGAATTGATAGTGAATTTTTGTGTGATATGTTGAAATGGGTATAAGGCATTAGATTGGAGTGTTTAGAGTGAAAAAATGGAAGAGAAACACGTGTGGTCATTTTTTTGGGCGCGGTCTCGATGCGAGGAATGCTCTGTTTTCTGTTCGACCATTTGTCGATATTTGATCATAACTTGCTCATTACGATCCCGATTTGAGTGATTCAAATTCTTTAGTTAAATAGACTTCAGGAGAATCAAACTATAGAAATAGGCATCGTCAAAATTCTGATTATAAGTGGCCTAAAATTTACTCAAAGTAGAGTCATGTAAGCCTTTATGCAGTTCTCGTGCAGGAAATGCTGCATTTTTGTTTCGACCATTGTCGTATTTTGACCATAACTTGCTCATTTATGATCCGATTTGAGTGATTCAAGTTTCTGGTTAAAATATACTTCTAAGGGAAAAATTTATATGAAGAAAGTTTAAGCAAATTGTAATCCCAAAGTGCCCAGAAAATTTGTCAAAGTGGGTATGTGCGAGATTCTGTTCTGCCAAATTAGATCATCTAGATGTAAAAATACAACAACTTGTGTGATGGTTGAGGGCTTTAGAAGGAATTTTAAATTGAAAATTTAAAGAGATGTCATTGGATATATAAAGGACTGATCTGGAGAGTTTCATAAATTTTGAAGACCGTTTGAATAATTTTTTAGTCATAAAGTCTATAGAGTATTGTTGGAAAAAGGTTGGCCAAAATAAGTGGGTTTTTAGTGTTTAAGGGTAATTTGTTCATTTGGCTTTAAATGAATGTGTATGGTGGATTGAAATGGAAGTTATGATTAATGTGTAGTTGTGGTTTTCTTGAAAAAGGTGAAAAAGACTATCGGACGGGAAACGAGAATTCCGACGGGGAAGGAAGCTGAGAGATTGAGCGGTGGTGTGAGTGTAAAAATGATGTTTTGCAAGTGAGTTTTAAAGTGAATGATTTGATGTTAAAATGAAAAGTTTAATGTAAATGTTTATATTACCTAAATGAAAAGTTTGGATGTAAATGAAAATTTTAATGTACATGTTTATCTTGCATCAATATATATATATATATTTATATTAAATTATATATGCCTATGCATATGTTAAGGCATTATGAAAGTTTAAAAATGTGTAAAGAATGCATATGTATATTTGCATATATATATATGAGTTTCATGACAAAGGTAAAGGATTTAAATGGATTTATAAATGTATTTTTGATAAATGTTTGCGTGGTTACCACAACCCCATATGGTATTATGGTGATATCGGTAGAGGTACCTTAAGCGTGTAAGGATTTAGGGTAAGTTATAGGTTACTAAGCGAGGAGAATTAGGTGTCTAGAGTAATATCCTTACACGTGATAAGGTGCTATATTGGAACCCTATGCAGCGTAAGTTTCTCCGCTGTGCGATGGTTATGGCCCCGGAATGTGGTATCCCTCGCGTCGGTGCCGGAAGCGTTCGGTGTGTTTATTTCACAGGTTCCATCGAGAAAGAAAGAAAGAAAGAAGAAAGAAAGAAAGTTTAAGGCATAAATGGATTTTTTAATTGTATAGAAGAAAGTTTAAGGCATAAATGGATTTTTAATTGTATAAGTATGTATTACTTTGAAAAGAAAGTTTAAGGCATAAAGGGATTTTTAATTGTATAAGTATGTATTACTTTGGTATATACTGAAAATGGTATCTTAATGAAAATGTACACTCACTGGGCTCCTTTAGCTCATTCTTTTCCATATGTTTCCAAAAACATTTTTCGGGACTAGGGCAGTCTTGTGGGTAGAGTACCCTCTGGCAGCGGTGAGTCGAGGTCATCGAGTGACGCATGTGAAGCTGCGTGTATAAATAGTTTGCATATTTTATATGTCGAATAATTTGTCATGTATATATGCATAAGTGTATATATTTTGAGGAACTATTGGGCTTTGATCCTCTCGATTATGGATGAGATCTGCGTGGCGGTCGAACAAGTCAAATTCAGTGATCTTTGAAAAAAAGCATGGAATTAAAGAAGTTTGGAATGTTTTGATGATTTGAAAAGAATAAATGTTATGTATATATATTGTGTTTGATTGGGTTGTGGACGAGGAGTCCTAAAGCGGAAGTTGAGAAGTTGAGAGTTGAAAGATTAAGTGTTTTAAATGTTTTGCAGGTTTTGTAAATTTGGGAAAGTCAGCAGAGGAAACTCGACGATTTTAAAAAATCTAAAAGTGTTTGAAAAGAAAAGAAAAAAAAATTTTATCACTTCGCTTCCGCATTATTTACTAAAGATATATTAAGGATTGTAAAGGGTTAAAGCTCCATAGTTTTATTTATTGTTTTTAAGGAAAAGTTCTATCCATTGGAGTCTTGGGAGTCCCCCCACGGGTTCATAGAGGTTAATGCAGGTGGGATCCTTCAGCGTGGTATCGAGCCACGGTTTGAAAATGTTATAAGATTTGAATTTTATGTTCATATGATTGTTTTAATGTTTGTTTTAAAATTGCATAAATTATTTATGTGATTTAAAATCATATATACATTACATGACATATGAAATTTTTTGAATTCTGAAAATGTCGTCAGTAGGCCAGCCACCATGAGAGGTCATGAGGCATTAGTACCACCACTCGAAATACCTAGGTTTCATTTATAGGAAATAATACTAGATCTTTTGAGTTGGAAGGTCTAGGCAAAAAGGAGTCTTGGACTTTAATTTCAAAGATTACATTTGGAGGATAGGAGAATGGTCTTAATTAGAAAAGATCATAAATGTTGGAAAGAAATTGTAGGCATGTGTAGAAGAGTCCCGGCTCATCATCAACACCTTAGGAGGAATATTAATAATGTAAATCAGACTTGTCGAATGGGAGTCTATTCGTTTGGAATGAAAATGCATTACTATGACATGGAAATGATAATGTTCTCACAGGTTGAAACTGAGGGGATGAGCAATTAGAGGACATGGGAGGTCGATATTTCGAATCCAGTGTCAAGATGATTGTTGAAAAAAAAAAAAAGTTGAAGAAGACGGTCTAATGATCGATTAACATATAAAATGCATGATCTTACTACATAATCTTACCTGATCAATTGTAGGATATGAGGTCCTTATTCGAAATGCCACAAGTCATGTATCGAGAAGTTAGTCATGTATCATTGCTTGAAAAGTTGAATCGATGATAAAGATAAAATGGAAAAAAAAAAAACCAAAAGGTCCATATCATGGCAGAGAGGTTTCTTTGTAGGTTTAGTCGAGATTTGGACCACGGTAGCGTCGGCTGACCTCTGATCTGACGGTGAAGTCGAGGCGCGATTAGAACAGAGGAGCATGGGTTTGAAATCCCGAGGCTACGCACAGTCGAGACGAACGGAGTGGGTCGGCGATGGAGTTCGAGGAGATTCCAGTAAGCAATTAGGGTTTATGGATTATTTATCTAAACTTTTAATTGAGTTATATTAAGGCTTTAGCTATTAAATTGACATGATTCTAGGTTGGTTTGCTAAAGAATTGAAAGAAAGAATGAGATTATAAGGATTGTCAATTTAGGTCGACCTTGAATGTTAATGGAAGTGATGTTGTTTGATTGGTTTTAATTGATTGTAACATTACTTGAAATGTTTGAAGGAGATTAATGGAATTAATGGAATTAAAGTTGAATAGAAAATGAGATGAGAGGTTAGGCAAAGGGTTTAGTGGAAATGCATTGGTTTGTTTTAGTTTAAGTAAATTAATGACATTGGATGAATGATCAAAATATAATTTGTTGAAGAAAATGGAAAGTGAAGAAATAATTATGAATGAAAATGTGACATGTGAGTTTGACACCTTAGGAGAAGTATGGAAAAGTTGAGTTTCCATTGATTTTTAATCAATTGGAAGTGATTAAATGCCCTAATGGAATGTGTTAGAATTAATGTTTTAAGAAGAATTGATTAAGATACTTAAAATGTAATTTTGCTAAGGTGAAGGGCATTATGGGTTTTTCACTTTGGGATGCTAATGGCTTGATTTAAAGGCTTGCGATGATATTGTCATGAGCCTTGATTTAATTGGAAGTGAATTGGATAAGTTGAGGACTTCCATGATGAGGATGTTCCCGAGGCCGACATTCGAGCAGTGCGAGGGCATTTTGAGTTTCTAGTCATGTCATTTGGACTTGCAGATACTTGTGGCTTTTATGGATCTCATGAGCGAGTTCGGGCCTTACTTAGATCGGTTGTGATCGTGTTTATTGACGATATGCGATCTATTCGGGCGATGGAGAAGAACATGCGAGCACTTGAGGATAGTGCGAACATTGGAACATCGGTTATATGCTAAACTTAGTAAGTGTCGATTTTGGCTTCGACAATGTCGTTTTTTAGGACATAGTTTTTTGCGGAGGGGTCTGATGGATCCATGAAGGTCGAAGCTATCTTGAGATTAGAGCCTCCTGCAGGTGTTACGAGATGGGAGTTTTCTGGGTTTAGCCGAGGGTATTATCGTAAGTTCGTTGAGGATTTTCTAAAATAACACACCTTTGACTAAGGCGAGCAAAGAAGAGGAACCGTTTTTATGGTCGGAGGGCTTGTCGGTGGAGTTTGATGGCCCAGAAAAGGAGAGATTGATCTCGACTCGTGCCTTCATCGAGAGCGGGGATGGCTTTGCGGTGTATTGTGTGCCTCCCAGGCGGGAATTCCCAGTTGTGTATTAATGTAGAATGACAAGGTGATTACATAACACAGGCAGTGAAGGCGCATGAGCGAATTATCCACACACACACGACCTTGGTACTTATTGCGTGTATTGCTAACGGATATGGAGGCATTACTTATATGGAGCACACCATGGGATTTTACGGGATCCATAAGAGCTTGCGAGTATCTTACATTTCACAGCGAAGGGCGGAACATAAGGGCATAGGAGATGGATTAGGCGATCAAGGATTATGAATGTACCATTTGAATATCATCTGGAAAGGCGACGTGGTATGGATGCTCTTAGTAGGAACCCGTAGAGTTCCATGCTCGCGCGAGGCCACGTGCATGCTTCCTGCGACTCATGAGGAATTGAGGTCCTTGGGTGTGAGACTAGAGGCCGTGGATTCGAGAATTACTGTTAGCCACATTTCATGTAAATGCTGTCATTGATGAGCGGATTAGGAGCTTGGTCGGGATGCAGGATGGTAAAGTTGAGAGGAGTGAAGTAGAGTGCAGGCGGCGAGAGTTTGTCATTGAGAGAGGATGAATGCAGGTGGTCATGGGACGGAGGTTATTTATGGGATGTAGGTGATGTGAGGAGAGAGATTATGGAGGAAGCCCATTCCTCCGCTTATGTTATGCATCCGGGAAGTACAAAGATGTATCATACCCTAAAGGAACACTACTGATGGAGTTCGCATATAATAACAGTTATACTGCCAGTATTGGTATGGCCCCTTATGAGGATCTTTATGGACGGAAATGTCGAACTCCAGTCTGTTGGGATGAGGTAGGCGAAAGGAAATTAGTAGGTCCGGAAATTGTCCAAGTGACTTGTGATAAGATCAAAGTTATAAGGGATAGGCGAAAAGTACACAAGGCCGATGAGAAAGTTATGCGGACAACCGTCGTAGAGACTTGCAATTTGAGATAGGTGACCAATTTTTTTGAAGATTTCACCTTGGAAAGGTGTGTTGAGATTTGAAACAAGGCAAACTTAGCCCAAGGTATATTGGACCTTATGAGATTATGAGCAAGGTGGAGTGTGCTTATAAGTTGAGATTACCAGGAGTTATCAAGGATTCATGATACATTCCATGTATCGTGTTGAGAAATATATCCCGGATCCTTCACATATATTGAAACGACCGGTCACGGAGTTAAAGAAGACTTGACTTATGAAGAGATGCACCGTGCGGATAGTAGATTGCAAGGAAAAGGTGTTGAGGAGTAAAGTGATTTCCATTAATTAATCTTATGGAGGAATCGTAGGAAGGAGGCAAGCTACTTGGGACGGAGGCTCGGTGCGACGTCATTACCTCGATTATTTCTATTAGAGGTAATTTCCTTTCCTTTCTTTTGGAGTTGAGGTTTATTCATTTGAGACGAAATGTTCCTAAGGAGGGAGATTTTGTAACACCCGTCAGAGAGAGTGTCTGATCGTGATGCGTAGGGGTGTATAAAAGCGTAAGTGTCACCAGTTATGGTATTTTGAGACTAAAGAGTAGGAGATGATAAATGATGGGGCAAGGTTGTTGTATGGGGATAAGGGTAAAATTGTCATTAGCAAAAGAATGAAAATCATTAAGTGTAGAGATGGGCCATAGTAGGAATTTCAAAAGTTTGGTATTCTTAGTATTTAAATGTTTGAGGACTAAATTGCAAATTAGTGAAAAGTTGAAAATATAAAATGGGAAAAGCAGAGCGAAATTCATTTGGTCTCAAAGTTTTGCTCTAATAAGCCAGAGTAGGAGGAGAAGGAGAGAGCCAAGAGGAGGGGAAGAGAGGGAAGAGAAGGAGGGAGGAAGAGAGGAAGAAGGAGGAGGAGAAGTCAATCAGGTATGTCTTTGCCTTGTAACCATAGGTAATTGGATTCTAGGACTTTAGCTTAGGAGGAATAGATCTCCTTTGAATTACAGGTTTTGTGCAAAGAGCACTGAACCTTTGAATAGTTAAGTTATGAGAGTAAAACCCCATTTGGGAAAATAAACATGGAATCATCAATTATATGATGTTTAAAAAGAATTGGTGGTATTTAAGGTTGAATGATATGATTTTGATATCAATTGAGAAGGAAATGGATTAGGTTAGGTTTTGAAAAAGAAAGTGAGGGAATTGTTAGGAATTGATAGTGAATTTTGTGTGATATGTTGAAATGGGTATAAGGCATTAGATTGGAGTGTTAGAGTGAAAAAAAATGGAAGAGGAAACACATTGGTCATTTTACAGGCGACGAGTCTCGGTGCGAGGAAATGCTCTGTTTTCCTGTTTCGACCATTTGTCGTATTTTGATCATAACTTGCTCATTTCTGATCAGATTTGAGTGATTAAAGTTGCTGGTTAAAATAGACTTCAAGGAGAATCAAACCTATAGAAACCAAATCGTCAAATTCTGATTATAAGTGGCCTAGGAATTTACTCAAAGTAAGTCATGTGTAAGCTACTATCGGTTCTCAGTGCAAATGCTCTACATTTTCCTGTTTGACCATTTAATCGTATTTTGACCATAACTTGCTCATTTATGATCGATTTGAGTGATTCAAGTTTCTGGATTTAAAATATACTTCTAAGGAAAATTTTATATGAAGAAAGTTCAAGCAAATTATGATCCCAAGTGCCCATAAAATTTGTCAAAGTGGGTATGCAGTGCAATTACCTTAGATTGAGTCATCTAGATGTAAAATACAACAACTTGTGATGTGGTTGAGGGCTTTAGAGAAGGAATTTTAAATAAGAATTTAAAGAGATGTCATTGGATATATAAGGACTGATCTGGAGTTTCGCAAATTTTGAAGACCGTTTGAATAATTTTGAGTCATAAAGTCTATAGAGTGATATTGTTGGAAAAAGGTTGGCCGAAAATGAGTGGGTTTTAGTGCTTAAGAATTTAATTTGTTCATTTGGCTTTAAATGAATATGTATGGTGGATTAAAATGGAGATTATGATTAATGTATAGTTGTGGTTTTCTTGAAAAAGAGGTGAAAAGGACTAACGGACGGGAAACGGGAGTCGACGAGGCCTGAGATTGAGCGGTGTTTGTGTGGTGTAAAAATGATGTTTTGCAAATTGAGTTTTAAAGTGATAGTTTTGATGTTAAAATGAAAAGTTTAATGTAAATGTTTATATTACACAAATGAAAAGTTTGGACATAAATAGAAAATTTTAATGTACATGTTTATCTTGCATCTGATATATATATATTTATATTAAATTATATGTATGCATATGTTAAGGCATTATGAAAGTTTAAAAATGTGTAAAGAATGCATATGGTATATTTGCATATATATATATGAGTTTTCATGATAAGGTAAAGTTTAAATGGATTTATAAATGTATTTTGATAAATGTTTTGCGATGGTTACTAACCCACATGTAGTATTATGGTGATATCGAGTAGAGGTACCTTAAGTGTAAGGATTTAGGGTAAAGTTAGGTTACAGCGGGAGGAATTAGGTGAGTAATATCCTTACACGTGATGGAGTGCTATGGCTGGGAACCCTATGCAAAGCGTGAGTTCTCATGATGAGTGTTATATTGGAATGTGGTTTGTCCCTCACCCAGAGTGATGCCGGAAGGCCCCGACCCGGTGTGTTTATTTCCACGTGTTCCATCGAGAAAGAAAGAAAGAAAGAAAGAAAGAAAGTTTAAGGCATAAATGGATTTTTTAATTGTATAGAAGAAAGTTTAAGGCATAAATGGATTTTTAATTGTATAAGTATGTATTACTTTGAAAAGAAAGTTTAAGGCATAAAGGGATTTTTAATTATAAGTATGTATTACTTTGGTATATGCGAAAATGGTATCTTAATAAAAATGTACACTCATGGGCTCCTTTAAGCTCATTCTTTTCCATATGTTTCCAAAAAAACATTTTTCGAGGACCAGGAGCAGTGCGTAGGTGAAATTACCCTCTGTAGCGAGTGAGTCGAGTCATCGAGAGACGGCGTAATGACTGCGTTGTATAAATAGTTTGCATATTTTATATGTCGAATAATTTGTCATGTATATATGCATAGATGTATATATTTTGAAAAGGAACTACGTGGGCTTTGATCCTCAGTGGACGAGGTACGTAGGCGGTCGGCTTAAGTCCGGCTCAAGCCCAATCTTTTGAAAAAAAAATGCATGGAATTAAAGAAGTTTGGAATGTTTTTGATGATTTGAAATACAGATAAATGTTATGTGTATATATTGTGTTTTGATTAGGTTGTGGACGAGTCTAAACGGAAGTTGAGAAGTTGAGGATTGAAAGATTAGAAGTGTTTTTAAATGTTTCGCAGGTTTGTAAATTTGAGGAGAGAAGTCAGAAGAAAGCGGAGAAACTCCTGACGATTTTTGAAAAATGCAAGTGTTTGAAAAGAAAGAAAAAAAAATTCATGAAACAGCTTAGCATTATTTACTAAAGATATGTTAAGGATTGTAAAGGGTTCGCTCCATGGATTTTATTTGGCATTTGTTTTTAAGGGAAAGTTTAATATCGAATTGGAGTCTTAGGAATCCCCTCGGGTTCATGAGGTTAATGCGGGTGGGGATCAGCTAATAACATATTCTTGTTGTATGGAGCATAACCCATTTGCGAATGGGATGCCTAATATTGACTCTTTTGATGAAGTTGAGGCGGTAATTGTATGCGTCTTGATTGTGGGGACTTGGATTGAAGATCAAATATATTAGGCATGCTTTGTACTCTTGTGTTTTGTGACTACTAAGTAATTGCTAAGTGTATTGTGTGATTTTGAGTTGTTAATATACAATGTGATGATCTACAGAAATGTTTACGTTTTAATTTGATTCCTATTAAATATCTTTCCTATTATACACTTCTAAGACATTCTAAATAAGTGGAGCTAGTATCATATTTCATGTCTATTGAATAATTTCAAGTTCTATTTGATCTTAAATGATATGTATAAATAAATGTTGCTTGTATGTTGGTATTCTAAATTCAATTTTAGATTGGACAAGATAAAACAATTACTCACTTATTTCATATTGATTGAAATTTTAAATTAACTAAGGAAAATCTCATTAAGATTTCCATGGATTTCAGCACTAATAATTAACATTTAATGAAATAAATGTAAACATAATAACAAATTGTCCTACATAAGGTTGATTTGTATAAAGGGAGATCATCGATAAGGAAAGAATACTTGTAATTGATTGTTGATATTCATTTTCCCACTAAAACAATATATTAAGAACTTGATTTTGATCTTCTTTGCTACTTCCTTTGTTTTAGATAGCTTGTTTATGATATGTAACAAAATTATTTTGAAAAATAATTAAGCAAGTTGCAAATTTAGGGTAATTGAATAACATTAGTTCTAGAAAATTGGAATAAAGTTTCATTAATGTAAATCTAGTAATGGATTTGCGATTAAATGTCAAATTAGAGAACATGTTCTTCAATTAATTTAACTTTAATAAAACTTATGTATTGGCTTGTGATTGTTAACTGTCAGTGTTCCTTATCATAGATGTTACATAAGTGAAGCCTTGTATCTAGGGAATCATTACAATTGATCAACGCTTATGCTTCATAGTAGGAAAATCAAACACCTTGCAATGCATCATCAACCCACACTTTTAAACTTTTTTTTTATGAATATTACATCTCAACTTGAAGCGTGGATTCTAACTAGAACCTTGTAACAGTGAATAAAATAGATATAATTTAATCAAGCCATAATGGTGGAATATGTTTTTATTATTATTTTTAATGAGATAAGTAGTAGAATTTTTCTTAAAACTCGATGATATGTTGTTGTTAAGATTAAGCAATAGATTCTCCTCCGACTTTTGTGAATATTTCGCTATCAAGATTTAAGATTTTCATATTGGAAATTTTGTACAGCAGTAATTAATTCTTACTAATGGAATAATTTGTAACTAACTTCTTTATATTGAGTTGACATACATTTTCAATTGATGTTTATTATTACTTAATTCGCAATCATTTGGGAACTTGCGAAAAAGGATTATACATGTTTATAAATGTTTCACAAGAAGAATGAGTTAGGTAAACTACTAAAATACCATGCTTTAGTTTTGAATGTAAGATATATATTATGAGATTGATCATATTCTTTTTTATTGTGTAGATGGATGAAAGGGGAAAAAAATATTACTTCGAGAGGTTAGAGGCGGAGCTTTAAGGCACAGAGTGCTAAAAGAAGTGAAGGAGTGAAAATTGATATTCAATATAATGATGATGGTGAGGGAGTGGGGGAAGGATATGTACAACTAATCTCATACTTGGGTGTGTTAGCACGGACCATGGTGCCAATATATCATATTGTTTGGAGGGTGGTGCCAGCTGAATTGAAGGAGAAATTATGGGATTGTGTGAAGGTATATAACGATCTTGTGAGTATTTTCTACATTTTGTGTATAACTTACATGCTTATTGAATAATTAAGATATTCTTATATTGTAGGGTGCATTCTTGGATTGATGAGAATAGCAAAAACAACATCATGTCATCCACGGGACTAACTTTAGATCATTCGAGCACACATTGACAAAAGAGTATATCCTTCCTTAAGGATAGAGCCAGAGGCACCTTTGCAGCCTGAGTGGAATATAATTACATTCCAACTGAAGATTGGAGAAAATTAGTGGCTAATAGGTTGTCAAAAGAGTTTGAAATTAAATCAAAAAAGGGAAAAGAAAGGAGGGCAAAAAACATCTATACTCACAGAGTGAGTAGGAAAGGATATGCAGGACTTCAAGAAGAATTGGTAAGTTTAATTATTTTATTTTATTTTATTGGACTTTTACCTTTGTAAAATTTAATGATTACCTTTTTTATTTTTGAAAGATCACGAAGCCGGGTTCGAAGTGCCTATTGATAGATGGATCTTATGGAAGCTGGCAAGAATGAAGAAAGGTGAATATGATGATTTTACAAGGGTTGTAGTGAAAAGTTGTAAGTTGTCAAACCTATATATGTATATATTTAGTCAATTTCATTTGTTCTCTATATATATTCGATTTCATATGTTCTCTATTTTATATGACTCTTGAAGCATCTTATATTTTTTGGAGGATGAGTTAGTGAAGGATGCTGAGGAAGGGAAGATTACATGCGTTGGTAAAAAGATAATGTATCCTCTTTAGCATTGGAGTAGGAGCATCTGGACGAGTTAAGGGAAAGGGTGGGAAAAAAAAAGCTGAAAACAGTTCTTGACACACGACACCTTAGCTCTGAAGAGGAATGCGAAAAGGATGTTAGGGAGAAAATGAGGACCTTGGAAGGAGATTATTGTTTTGAAAGCTAAAGGCCCCTCGCACCCACTGCAGTGGCAGCTACAAACATAAGGAAACTTGATTGTTGCGGCATGGCTCTGAAAAGGCTCATTATGGTGCTCATGTGGAGGACCCATCATCACAAGGGATTGTAAAAGCTTCTCAACTAACTCAGGTATATATGGCTTTTCCTAGGTTAAGTTTGTAAAAACAATATATAAAATAACTAAAATTAAAGATTAAGGATTATAATATATGTTTTACGAGGTTTATAAATGTATGTTTTACGGGTTTATAAATGCAATTGGCTCTTGAGCTCGAGAAACATTGTTGCATATGGAACTTATTTACGAGATTTTAAAAGTTCCACTTTGTTGATTCTGATATATTAGTGGTCATCCTTTATCCTCTTGACCTAATGCACTTCTTCCATTCCCTTCTTATACATACGATAAGGGAGATTTGGATATGAGGTTTGTGGCCTACTACATTTATGATAGATGATGAAAATGATGAGAATTGAATATTAGTGTTATATTAAAATTTTCAAGTTAAGTACATTTTCTACATTCTTGGTTTGTTTTTCTTAATGTCATGCATCTATTTATACGTGTTTAGGATGTTGGCAAAAGGAAGAATAAAATGAAGAAGATAAGCATCCCCGAAAGAAAATCGAGTATAGAAAATCCTAGAGATATACAAGCTGTTTTCATGATTTCAACATTGTTGGAGGGTGGCAAACACCCAGTTAACTTTCCAATCAATGTATTTGGGATGAAATTTCAAACCTTCCTCTTATTATTTGAAATGGATGATCTAATTTATCTGAAAAGGAGTTGAATATGAATTGTTTATGTATATTTGGTAAGATATTGTTATAAATCTTTTTTATGTTCATAATATAAATAGGTAGAAATTCATTTTTTTCTTTTTAAGTCATTCCTAAATTGGGTGACATTTAATTAGGTGGTTGCATGCAAATTTGGATAATACTACGGGAAAATGATATTTGTTCATCGAGGATGGTGTCCATTGATTAGTAGCTCCTGGAGTGAAAAGCAGGCAAGGTTCATTCTTAGTCGACTAATTGACTCTAAATTGGCGGACATATTTTTGTTCCATAACCAGTAGTTGTTGTGTTATTTATTTTAAATTTCTTAGGCTTATGTATGTTATTTATCTAAATCATATGTTGATATATTGTAGATTTCATTGGGTTTGGGCACATGATGACCCAAAATCACAAATAGTCTACTATTTAGACTCACAGTGCAACAACCATACAAAGATCTAAAGATACTCGTGAACATATAGAAGTCTATCATAATTTTAGTTTTTCATGTCTCAAAATGAACACTAATTTGAACTTTATTTAGGGGTTTCGAATTTTGTATCTCAAAGAAGAAAGGATCTAAAGAGCTCAAATGGATGGTTATTGAGGTAATCTTTTTCCCCTCTTCAACTTTTGTTCATTAATTTTTTAACACTTACCTACATTTGAGTTGCTTTATTGAAAAGTTCACTTGATTTTGAAATGTAAGGATATTTATACATAATTCTTGCATTTAGTTATAGATTTTCTTAGCTTATATTTGGTTTTAGTTTTATTTCCTATTCCTTAAGTTGAAGGATATTGTAAACTAACTTCGAGTTAAGAAATATATTATAAACGTTGGTTGATCACCTTATGAAAACATAATCTAAATTGTTATACAATGCATTCATATGTCCACTATTCCCTCTAGTAATGAGTTGTACTAAAAGGAACAAACCCATTTTATCATGTGATTGAAAGATTTATGATTCATTGCACTTTACAATTAATAAATAAAATAATAATAATGGAAACTAGAAGAAAAGAAATATTTTGTAAAATGCATGAAGTACAATATTTTTTTTTTTCAAATCATATTCTAATGTTGATATATTGAAAATTCAAGCAAAAAAATTTTAATGAATTTATAATTAGTCAATTTCACAATGTTGGTCCTTAGGAAGAACAATTGTTAAACTTTGATCCTTATATCCATATATTCTCTTATATGTGTGTGGGTAAGAAATAATTCAAGCATATAGATAACTTTGATCATACTAATTATGTGTGAGTTGTTCTTATATCTCATTTGGCCTTAGTATGTATTGTATACTTTCTATATTTAGTTTACACTCACCTTGTTGGGCATAACCCCTCTCTCTGCTTCAAATAAAACTCTCAAGCTGTTTATCCGTCTTTAAATCAATTCATTTGCAAAACAATTTTTTCTTGTAATTGCTAATTGCATTTCTTTTCTATAATGATAATCTATGAGATGTAATAAAGAGGTCAATACCACATATTTCCAAATATGTTATTGATGACTACTCTTAAAGCTTGATTATGATATACTTGATAAAATATAAAAATCATGATATTTATCTTGGATATTATCACGATGAACAAAGTGAATTCTTACCCTTTTAATAGTGAATCGCCATTCTTAATAAATATAATTAATCATTGTCTTCTGTCATTCACTTTTTTTATCCATATTTTACATGAACATATTGCTTGACATTCTTATAACTTCACATTTTATAAACCAGGTTAGACCCTCGAGTACGAAATTTGGGAGCTTAGGGTCCTATACTAACTCTAGGATATTATATTTACATGTATTGACTTCATTTAGGTGTAATTTTGCTTCAAATTAATATTATGTCATTCATTATTCTTATAAAAATGTGAAGGATGAAAAAATTAATAAGTTTATATGATGTCATATTTGATAATGAAAATTGTGATATCATTTCCTTCTGCAGGGGCCAAGCAGGTTGGATGGTGTCATGTGCGGATATTTTGTCATGCGATACATGTGAGACATAATTGCAAATAGAAGCCTCTTAACATATTAGGTTTATTTACCTATGTATTGTCATAAGTGCATAAGAACTAATACATATATTTAATTCTGTATTAACATATTTTTTTTTGCCATATATTTTAGTTTGAAGGGAAGCATCCCTCACGAGAGGCGAGTTAGATGAAGTGAGATCTGAATGGAGTATCATTTTTACCACTCTTATCTTAGAATTGAAGTATAGTGGTATGTGAATTTTATAATTTTCAATATTTCAAACATAAATTTAAATTAATGTTGCATTTTCCTGCTATGAGAAGTAAATGATGACATTTACTTTATTGCAATTTTAGATACGAGGATGATGCATAAGATCTTGCTGTCATATATAGATGTTGGATTTTAGGCTTTTGGGTACATATCTACATCTTAATGTGATGAAAGGTACAAGCTCATACATAGTTTTGTTTTAATTATATATATTTACTAGGTTCTTTTTTCATAATTTTGGTACATATTACTATCTTTTAGTAAGTTTTCAAATATAAACTTAAATTAATGTAGTTTTTTACCTATCTACAACATGTTGGATGACATTTGCGATAAGTGCATTTTGAGAGTACTGTGACGCCCCAAAACCGGACACATGTATGATGTACACATGTATTGAAATCTCTAATTTTAATATATGTTGTATGAGAGTAAAACATTTGAATTCTTAGAACTATTGGATATAGTTGGCATGTTTTTATGGGTATTGTAGTATGGGCCCCGAGAAGATCATGTATGGTTGTCAGGTTGTTTGTGAATACATTTGGATATATTTGGGTAAAGGCTTATATCTTTTTTTAATATAAACATTAAGTAATATTGTTTTCTTACTTGCGGAGGTTGAGTGACACGCAACATTTGTAATTTTAGAGTATAAGATTATGTATAAGTTCTTGCATGTTCATATACAACTATTAGATTTTGGGTAAATATCTATCCACTTTTTTTGGATATATTTTATAACAGTACAATATCATGTATGGTTGCTAGGTTGTTTGTGATACATTTAGATATATTTGGGCACATGTTTTACATCTTTTTAATGAACTTTCAAATATAAACATAAAAACAATATTTTTGCTTTTTCATACTTGCAAGAGGTTGGGTGTATCATCGATACACCTAAAGCATGAATTCTTTCTCATTGAACTTTTAATAAACTTATAACTATAAACATATATAGTAATATTTTCTTACTTCTTGGAGGTTGGATAACATTTGATAACATGATAATATAAAATTGCAGGTTGTTTTGTAAATTCATTTGGGTATATTTATTTATTTATTTTATTAATCTTTCAACGTAAACTTAAACTAACACTTTTTTTTCCTACTTACGGTGACATTTGCAATAGTTGGGTTTACAAGGAAACGAATCCTAGATACATTCTATATATCATGTATAACTATTGGAT
This sequence comes from Tetrastigma voinierianum, assembly GCA_016808115.1. NCBI lineage: Eukaryota > Viridiplantae > Streptophyta > Magnoliopsida > Vitales > Vitaceae > Tetrastigma > Tetrastigma voinierianum. The sequence continues at coordinate 180,898 of JAEQBH010006468.1, forward strand.
TTTTAGGCACATATTGGGCTTTGTTTTTTTTTTTTGGATATATTTGATGACAATGGAAGATCATGTAGATGTTAAGGTTTTCTTTTTATTTTCAATATATTTGGCCTACGTGTTTTATATCTTTTTAACATATATTTTATGTACTCGTATAATTTAGAATTAATATATATATATAATTTTAGTTTTGATAATTAGATTTTGTTCTATGATATGAAAGTTAATATTGAATTTTGATAATAGATTATTCAATTTTGCGATAGTTTTAGTTTAGCTTCAAATCATTTTGGCGACAAGTTCAAGTTTTGACCCGTTCCGTATACAACCTTGACATAGAATGAAATAATTTATTTGATATATGAACAAGAAGTCTTGACAAAAAATAAACTATATTCTTTGATATAAACGAGAACCATAACATATTAAAAGTTTAACTTTGAAAAAAAAAAAAAAATGCATCCTTGACATTTTGTAAAATTATATTTGATACTCGATTGACACATATATTAGAATATAATCTTGCAAAATAATGGGTCAACAACTTCTTGTATTGCTGTCCTTGCATATACATATATCAACCTACCTTATACACTGTGACAAGCGGCATAGATGACATATGCATATACCTATCTACTTTGGCCAGATATCCACTTATCTTGACGGTGAAAAGCGTGTGAAGACCTTTTTCTTGTAGTGTGAGGTAGCGGGGAGGGTCAGGTAACCTCAGGAGGTTCGAGGCACATCATCCTTGATATTCACGGGGGAGGGAATCCGTGGTGGTAGACCATTGGTTTTATGCGGGTTGAGAAGATATTAGGCGATGGAATTACCTCAGTACAACCCAAGATGGGTACATTCGGCTAAAGAAGGCGAGCCGAGTATGTGGGTGGGCTGGGGGAAGACCTCTAGGGACTGGAGGCAATGACATGTGAGTTCCATGAGGTTGAATTTCATGGGCAAGTGTTTTCCGGCCACGGCTAGACACGCGAAGGCTCGGGAGTTCCTGGCTAAAGCGGTACATGACGATTGATTGAGTATGTGGCCGGGTTCACGGGTTACCTCGCTTGCGATGATTATGTGGCCACGGACTTGGCCCAGGTCGGGAGATTTGAGTGGATTGAGATTGTCCATTCGGGCGGGTTGTAGGACTTTGCTGAGACCTGGGCTTCCCCATGGTTGGGACGGCCATGACCATAAAGAGGGAAATAGAGGATGCACGGAGCACTCGGGATACAGGTGCCAGTGGCAAGAGGAAGGAGAGTCAGTCTTCTTCCAGTTCGAGAAAGAAGCAGAAGGCTTCTAGTTCACGTGGGTTCGAGTGCAGTGTCATGGGCGGGGATGGATCGAGTTGCTAATTCATTTGGGTAGATGGTATTTTCACCATTGCTAGTAGCCCAGGACATATGAGAGGATTGCCCCGGAGATGAGAATCTAGGGTTCGGGACAATGTGGTCCGTCGGTTGTGGGATAGGGTAGGATCAGTATATTCCTCACCTCCCGGTATGGTAGAGTGGATTCAGTCTGAAAGTGTACAGACACCTTCCATTACAAGGCGGGCGAAGAGACCCAGTTATGGGTGTGGTGGACGTCGAGTGCGGGCGTGTCGCCATCCACCACAGTTGGTCGGCGGATCGCGCTAGTTATATAAGTCGGTTCTTCTTATCTCTGATTGAAATTATTATTGGTGCAGTTAGCCGTTCATTTCATTCTTGTCGGTCGTGATAAGTTGGGCTTAGAGTGAGGCCTTGGAGACCCTTGGCCATGTGAGTTCTCCTAGGGATTAGAGGCGAGGATAGGAAGGATGATATGTCGAGGTTGCGGTAGAGATCTCGGGATTAACTCGGGAATGGACTGAGGGTCATGGACATGTATGAGTTCGACGTCGTCTGAGGATGGATTAGTTCAATGACTTATGAAGTCGTCATCGATTGTGAGCGTAAAGTTCTGCACACGTGGGGCGGTACTGTGTTGTATTTCAGAGTGAAGCATATTTTACCCCTGACGATTGTACGAGTCCAAGTGTCATGGACAGTTGGCGGGTTAGGTAGCAAGCCTTACCTTGGAGGGGCGAGTGAGGTGAGACCGATCTACTCGAGTAGTCTGAGTATGAGGATGTTTCGGGATGAGCTCACCAAGGTTGCCTCGATAGAGAGGTTGTAGACTTAGGTGTCGGTTACCACGGTACTTCACCATCATGACTCATCAGGATGGCACTGGGTTGAGTTGCGGGAACTCGGAGTACAGCTTCAGGAGTTCTGTGCAAGGGGTTCATTAGGCCAGAGCACTTCACTTGTGGGGCGCTCAGGTGTTGCAAGAAGAAAATGAGACCGCTTGTTTGTGCATTGATTACGAGTGATTGAATAGGGTTCACGATCAAGAATCGGTACCCATTTAGGATGATGACTTGTTTGACTATTTGAGGAGAATTAAGTCTATTCGAGATGAACCTTAACGATTCCTGCTAGTTGAGGGTTGGGAGGCGGATATCCACAAGGCAGTTCGAGAATGTGTTATGGGCGCTGGTTTACGGGTGATGCCCTTTAGATTGATGAATGCGCCGGTATTTCATGAACTCATGCGTAGGGTATTCCCGACCCTATTTGGATCGAGTTTAATACCGTGGTCTTCGTGGATGACATTTTTATCTACTCCCAGTCAAAGAGGGAGCGTAAGGATCACTTGAGGATTGTTTTACAGTTATTGAGAGACCATCGGTTGTACGCCAAGTTCAGTAAGTGCGAGTTTTGGCTTAGTGAGGTGAGGTTCTTGGGACACGTGGTGTCGGCTTGAGTGTCGATTAGACCACGAGAGGTCGGGTAGTGATGAGTTGGAAGGCCAGAGTGAGTCTTTGAAATCTGCGGAGTTTCTTAGGATTAATTTGGAGTGCTACAGGGACATTCGTGAGGATTTCTCGATTAGCGGCTTTATGATGAAGTTGAAGCTGAAGGAGAATTCGAGTTGGTCGGATGACCCGGTAACGAGGAGGCATTCGGGGAAGTTGAAGAGGAGAACGCCGGCTCCTATCCTGATAGTTCTAGAGAGAGGACAGGGGTACACAGTGTATTGTGATGCCTCGAGGGTCGGACTGGAATGTGTTTTGATGCAGTCTGGGAGAGTGGTAACTTATGGTTCCCGTCAGTTGAAGAATCATGAATGGGAGTCCCCTTTTACGATATGAAGTTGGCGGCCATAGTCTTTGTGTCTTAAGATTTATAGCGCCACTATTTATATGCAAGCGGTTCGGTGTACTTCCAGATCTGTAAAATTAAAAGTATATTTTCGTGGGCCTTGATATGAGGGCCAACACCAGGATGGATGGAGTTCTAGAGGATTATGACTTCCTTGCATTACCATCCTGAGTAAGAGGCAAATGTGATGGCGATACTCGGTCGAAGTCACGAGGAGCATTGGCTAGTATAAGCGCTACCACGAATGTGAATTGCGAGGCCTTAGACGGAGGTTGTTTCTGTCTGATGGCGGGCTTGGAGTCACGTTGGGGGGAATTTAGTAGCTACCTTGTCTCTGATAAGGTGAGTGATCGAGTTCTGGGGTTGAGGCAGGAGATGGTGTCCCATCGGGGGATTGGGTATGGTCGGGTGCGGTGAGCGAGTTTGGGCGAGATCCACGCGGATGGTAGTCTTAGGTATAGAAGGCAATTAGTGGTTCCCAAGTTGGCGATTGGAGGAGATCTGGGAGTTTCACTTTCCTCTCGATTTCTTTGTGCATCAGGTGACACGAATGTACGGGATCTTAAATGGTGGTACTGCGGAATGGAATGAAGAGACACGTAGGGACTTTATTCGACGATGTCTCACGTGTCGGCAAGTTAAGAGTGAGCACGAGAAACTGACGGTACGCCCGGCCATTGAGTGGGCGAGTGGAAGTGGGAGCACGTCACGATGGATTTTGTGACCCACTTGCCACAGATGTTGCGGAGGTATGACGCGGTGTGGGTGATAGTAGATCGGCTCACGAAGTCAGCACATTTCCTAGCCGTGTAGATGACCTTCACATTGGAGGAATTCTGCCGGTTGTACATTCGAGAGATCGTCTGGCTTCATGGAGTACCAGTATCCATAGTATCGGATAAAGACCCGAGGTTTACGGCGCACTTTGGGCTTCCAAGGCTATGGGCCTGGAGTTGACCGTGAGTACAACTTTCCACCCACAAACGGATGGTCAGTCGGAGAGGACCATCTGGTGTTAGAGGGACATCTTTGTGAGCATCGTCTGGATATAAGGGTAGGCTGGGAAGAGCACTTACCCTT